>CM077151.1:41433833-41623833 GCA_039583875.1 Platanthera guangdongensis
ACTAGAATATTTAATTGACGATGACGTTGCGACCGACGTGTAGACTACTAAATTTAATTCTATTTTTTAACCGAATGTTAAATTATTACGACAACTTATATGGCTCACGACCACGAGAAAAATAACACAACCTAGGACAAAAGATTCTTTTACAAATAAAATTTTAGAATTAGCTTCCAGAAAAAAAAGCACGCACATCGAGTAGTTTAAACGAATTAGGACTGTATACGAAAAACACAATTTCGTGATTTTATGACTACGGAAGAGATCGAAAACTTCGATATCTTAAAGTGGTGGAAAAGTAAAGCTAATACCTATCCTATTTTGGCCTATATGGCCCGTGATTTACTAACAATTCAAGCTAGTACAGTAGCTTCGGAGTCCGCTTTTTCTCTTAGTGGCAGGATTTTGAACACGCGGAGGAGCCGAAAAATGAAGAATCACTCGAACTATGCATCTGCTACAAGGATTATTTGGATGCTACGAATAGAAGCAACACATTTCAGCGTTGGAGGAGAGCTCCGAGGAAATTGAAGAGGAGATGGACAATCTGAATTTATAAAAATGTAATTTTTTTTATTATCATTTAAAATAATAAATTTCTTTTTTTTTCTATTTTTTTTTAAAGTGTAATTTTGTTTTTTAAAATTTCAATATTAATAAAATTTTTTATTCTAATTTTTATTTCATTTTTTAATTTTTTTAATTTTTTTAAGTAATTTTTTTCTTAAGAGGGCCCGGCCTGGGCCCGCCCGGCCCGGCCCGGCCTGGCCCGGGGGCCGGCTCGGGCCCCTTCCCGGGGTCAAAGCCCGGGCCGGCCCGAGCCCGATAAAGAAAGGGCCCGGGCTCGGCCCGGTTTGCAAAAGCCCGGGCCCGATCAGGCCCGGTCCGGGCCGGCCCGATCGGGCCTTTTGGGCAGGCCTAATTTTAGTGACAATATTTTGTCACGTCTGGCAGGAGAATAGTCACTCGTAATATATTAATAATAAAAATACAAGTTAGATACAACTGCAGTACTGATTCAGGTTTAAATACCGTTCGAGTTTCCACGCCCTCTTCTTGGAAATTCGCCATTTTTTGGTCGATCGCGGAGCGTCAAAGATTAATGGAGGCGATTGCGTGCTCGTTCATTGTTTTTGTTCTCTTCCTGCCTTGGCCTCGCCTCCTGCGCCTTTCACGGTCACCGAGGATCGTGATCGAAGAGGAAGGCGAGCCGAATGGGCTATGTGAGTGGCTCAGCTGTCTGATCTCCATTTCATCGTCTTCAACCCCGAGAGGGCTGCATATTTCAGGAGCCTTCTTGTCCCCGCCCTACATATGATCAACTCCTCCATCGTCCTCATCACCGACGATCTCACGGGTTCGTTTTTATGGTTCACTGATTCTTGCCTTATTTCTTAGGATAATAAATTATTCTTTTGAATTAGGGTTTCCTGGGTTTTTTTCGGGGCATCTGAGATTCCTTTGGTTTTGTATGAATTTCTTAGAGTGATAGATTTCGGAACATTCACTTGCATAGCAATTCAATTCTGAGTTCTTGCGTGCTGCCTAGAATGATTCAGTGGATTTTGCCATGAATTTTGTACATCCAAATGCATATAATTGCAGATAATCTCTTTGACTCCCTTTGTGAAAACCCATCTCCTTAGGTATACTCAAACAACAAAATACGGTCTCGGGCATCTATAGGAGATTGAATCAACGTTTTGATTTAGGACCATTTGATAATGTTTTTTATTTAGTATTTTACTCCTCTGATACACAACCCCAATACTGGATTTCAATCTTCGTTGTTTCCACTTTTGCCCAAACTTCTTCAAGGAAAACCCTAATCTGAATCACAAGGAAGAAATCTTAAATTTCTCTTTGTTATATGATCATTCCTTACTCAAATACAAAATAATATGAGGTTATAATACGATTCCATTTTTTTGCGGCCATATTTGTATTAGAGCTAGCTCATTGTAGAATTTAATGTCGTAATGAGATTAATCCGTGGGATATAAATAAGAAGATTCCATGCAAGAAAAAACAACTCAAGCCTCAAGTAATGTTTTGGGAAATAACGATAAAATTATCCATGTCATCTCAAAGAAGATGCCTACCTCACAAAAACAGATATCCAATAGCCATAATGTTCACAATTAAAGAAGAACACTATTATTGGCAAACATGTTAATGCTAATGGCAGGGCACTGTTAATGGTAGACTAAGAAAATACAAGAGCATGTCATTTTGTTAATGGCAGGCCAATAGAAAAATAAAAATAAAAAACTAAACCAAAACTATCTAAGTTCTACAATGTTTGCAATAATTAGAACTTTCATACAACAACAACACTCAAGCCTTTATCCTACTGTAGTTGGGTCGGATATATGAATCCTTTGTCGTCATTGTACCCTATCTTTTGTCATAATCTCACTAATGCCTAAGTGCATCATGTCTTTCCTTAGAGTTTCATTCTAAGTCTTTATTGGTTTATCTCTCCCTCGTTTAACATGCCTAGTGACTAGACTCTCACAACGCCTAACAGGTGCCTCTAATGGTCTCCTTTGTACGTGTCCAAACCATCTTAGTTGAGCTTCTCGCATCTTCTCTGCAATTGGTGCTACTCGTCTTATCCCTGATATATTCATTCCTAATTTTATCCAGTCTCGTGTGTACACACATCCACCTAAGTATTCTCAGCTCCCCAACTCCCATTTTTTGCTCATGTACACAATTCACTGCCCAACACTCGGAACCATACAGCATCACGGGTCTAATTGCAGTACGGTAAAACTTGTCCTTAAGTTTTAGTGGTACTTTACGATCACATAAGATCCCCGGCGCACCTCTCCACTCCAGCCAATCCGCTTGGATTCTATGTGTCACATCTTTATCAATACCTCCGTCTTTTTTAACTATCGATGCAAGATATTTAAAACACTCACTACGGTAAATATCTTGATCACCCAACTTAATAACGAAGTCATCCGTCCTTCTTGTACTGCTAAATTTAAGCTTCATATGCTGATATACTTCACCTTAGTAATTAGAACTTTCATAATTGGCAAAAAAAATTAGAAAGCTATATATATATGATATAAATGGTACATGGACAATAATTAGCCACAACTAGTTACTCCATATGAACCAGTATTTTGTCCTTGCATAATGAAACCATAGTGAATACCCAGGCAAAAATGAAGAGATTATGGATGTTAGTTTCAATATGTATTTAAAGTATATAGAAAGTGGTTGTACCTAATAGAGCAAGCGACAGTGGCGATTGGCCAGGGCGAGGGTCGGCGTTCGGGTATTGCAAAAATGATCGGGAGGGATTTCTGTGGGGGTGATACAGGGTTGGGCTGCCAATAGGTCTAAGTTTGGAGAAATAAAAGAGAAGTTTTCTTAAAATATTTGGTTTGCCAATTGCAAGAATTGGGCTGCCAATAAATATCTTCTTTAAGAATTGACTGCATCAAATATGTTGTCTCCAATACAAAATTCATCGAATCATTAGATTGGTGTTGGTAATAATCCTTTAAAAAGGATATCTATATGAAAGAGGCCATAAAGGGCACTAAAAGAAGAGACTCTTCGATGAGGGAAAATTAGAGTTATCTTATTATGATTAAACCTTGATGGTTGTGGTAACTACTAAGTAATTTGAATTCTTAGAAACATAAAAGTCTCAATTTTGGTTGTGTACAATTATTTTGATTAAAACAAATTTGTCTTTTCTCAGTTAAAATTATCATCACACACTTTAGTGAGGTGAAATTAGCAATGAAAGTGATACGAATTGCCAATTTTGGTTGGGTCAAAATCCAAAAGATTGTTGAAAACTTGGTTCTGCCCGCTGACCATGAAAAGGAAAAATATACTATCAAAGAATCTTGGACAAGGGGTAAAATGTCCAACAATATACTATATGATTTAGAATATAGACAAATGCTTGAATTGTCAGTAAATGAAAAATATGTATTTATGAAATTTATGATGGGGCATCATAAGGATCTCCATGTAAACTTAAGTTCTTTGAAGTTAATAATGCACCTAAAGCCATTTCAATAACAGTTTCTCTTGGAGTGAGGAACCAATCACTTCAAATTGGCCAACAACTTTGATCTGTTAATAAGGTGAAGTCTGATACTTAAAAGGAAAAAAGAAATCACAATTTTTTTGCAATGAACTAAAAAGTCTAGTCATAAAATCAAAGATTGCTGACATTTACATTGGGAAAAGAGGTAAAATTGGAAGGCAGACTAGGAAAAATGTGCTACCGCTACCTTAGGATTGGAATATCCAATGATGAAGTTTGAGAGAATATTTTTACTTCATGGTTTTGGAGAAGACTACAAAAAAAAATTTAATTTTATAAAGGGAAATTGTGTTTTCCTTTTTTTAAATAGGTTACTAGAGCATTTCTTCCTTTTAAAAGGACATTTTCAGTGCCTATGTTGGTTATGATGATGATGCAAGTCTTCAAGTACTAAAATTGTCTGACTGTGCTTGCATCTTCTCCATGGAAACAAACATGATATGATGGAAGATGAAGGAGAGGTGTTTTGTCATCTTTGTGGTCTTGAGGTTCATAGTTGTTTTATCTGTTGGCTTCTTCATTAAAGCTTTGACATTATATCATTTGCCAGTGTGATACACTGTAAATGTCTGTATGATACATTGATAGCACTTGGAAGTTGGATCCATGCAACTTTTGATACGTGTGTCCTTGAACCTTTGTTGGTCCCATGTTGACTTGTGGTTGGGCAATTTGATAATTGTTGGGAAGACCCTCCGTGTGATGTTTTCTTGCATTGTGTTGTATTGGAGATTTGTGAAATTGTAATAATTGTTGCTGCCAACTCGAGGCTCCTGCAGATTGGTTTAGATTGCACCGTCTTAGCTCGGGAGCGGTCGAGCGTGTAAACATTCAATGAAAAGGAGACGGATGACAAAAAACTTTTTATAAGGTGGAAAACCTCAGAAATAGGTGAAAGTCCACGTGGTCAGGGCTGTGTCATCCAAACTTCACTATTTGTTGTTGTATAATGCTTTGAAGAGAAGGCAAGGGCGACAGGCCACTTCTCGTTATAATTGTTGTGGGAGAGAGAGATGTGCTCAGAAGGTGACAGGCCACAGCTCGTGGAGCTAAGTTTTTTTCTTGCTGCAGTGGGGAGCACTGCGCTCTAGATACTTTGAGGTCTTCCGTCGGTGCTCGAAAGTTGAAGGGAGATGCTCAGCACGTCTCGGCGTCTGCAGCTTGTCTCCTGTTGCGCGCAGAGAAATCTGGAGAGATGGACTTGTTGTCTACTGGAGGGCTTCATGTTGAGTTGAGGGCGGTGAGAGCGTGTTGCGCCCGAAGCGTGCTTTGCTGACAGCGGAGTGTCAAGTTCGTGCGCAAGGAAAGTGTGCTAGGGTGCTCGAATGAGGAATGTCTTCAAAAGTTCTTCAATGCGATCTAAGATCTTCGAAGGAGAAAGAGATCTTGAAGAGATTTTTGAAGGATCTCTCTCGCGTGTAGGAGGCGAAGTGAGAGTAGAGAATGTAATGAAAAAGGGCCCTGGGGTCCTATTTATAGGTTGTGAGGGTGGTTTTGGTGGTTACGCAGTTATCCGCAGTGCATAACCATTTTATGTGCTATTTGTTTTCTTATATTTTATGTCTCATATTTTTTAGAGATTTACTACGCGCAAACCAATTATTATTTTGGTTATGTGCACCCCTATAATGGATGGTTACACGAGATGGTTACGTGCAGATCGTACTGTGTAGATTGCGTGGTGGCGATCTGACAATGGAGGAGGGTCGGCTGGCAAGGGTGGTTTGCAACGAGACCCCAACGGCGAGAGGCCGGTCGGGGAGGAGGGAGCGATGGCCAAACGGGAGACCGGTCGCGGGCCCTCGCGGGAGTGCATCCGCGAGGCGTGGCGGCGGCCGGCCGCGGGCCCTCGTAGCTGCGTGCATGCTGCCATGAGGCGCGGCGGAGGCCGGACGGGAGGCCATCCGCGGGCCCTCCCTGCCACGTTCGTGCGACCGCGAGACGTGGCAAAAGCTAGCCGGGAGTCCCGTCTTGCCCCTCACGGCCGTGGGAACTCACAGTCGCGAGAGGCGGCGGAGGCCGGCCGGGAGGCCGGCCGCGGGAACTCACGGTCACGAGAGGCGGAGGCGGCCCGCCGGGAGGCCGGCCGCGGGCCATCACGGCCGCGTTCGTACAGCCGCGAGGGGCGGTGGCCAGCCGCGGGCGGTAGGCGCGGCGGCTAGGAGCGATTCGGTCGAATCGCTCGCGCGGTGATTTAGAGCGGTTCCCTCCATGACCCCCACTAACTTAGTGGAAGACTTGGGAATTCCGACTATTTGCAATCCGGAATCTTTGACTCTCTTCGCATTGAACAATTGTAGTTATCTCCAGTATTAATCCATGAACAAAATCTTCCAGCAAGTCGAGCATAGCTGATCATCATCTTCGTGAGTGTTGAGACTATCTTGGAACATGCTAACACTGTCAAATACTTAGCACTGCATGTTACCTTCTCTGTCTTTCCCGCCTTGGTGAAGACCTCCACCTCCACTACTTCCGCTGCTGGCTCCAGCCGGGACTGCTCCCTGCCGGCTCGCTCCTCCTCCCCCAACTCTTCTTCTCCTGTTTTTTTAACCTCATTGCCTCCAACAGGCTCTCCCCTGGCAACTCCACTTCTCCACCTCCCTGGGCCTCACCCCCAGCTTCTCCCTCTACCCTCTGCTCCTCCGCAGCTTTCTTTCCAGCCTCAACTATGCTCACTCATTCCTTCTCCACAACCTTCTCTGCAGTCTCCTCTCCAGCCTCACCTAGACTCACCTCTCCCTCCTCTGCGTCCTCCTGCATCGTCATCTCCTTCTCCAGCTCCACTGTCTCTGCCATCCAGGAAATGGTGCTGTCGGCAGTCACATAGCACTGTCTCGCCACCTTCAGATCCCCCCTGATCCGGACCTGCACTCCTCCACTACTGAACTTGATACATTGGTGAAACGAGGAGGGGACGCAACGAAAGGCGTTGATGAGAGGGCGCCCAAAGATCGTGTTGTAGCTGCTCGGAGCGTCAACAATGACGAACTGATAGTTTCTTGACCCCCCCCCCCCAACGTCACATGCAGTCTCACCCTTCCTTCAACTTCCTTTCGCTCCCCCGAGAACCCGAACAACGGCCCATCCGAGGCTAGAACCCTCTGAGCCTCCACCTTCATCTCATCAAAAGTTTTTTTGAAGATCACATTCACGGAGCTCCCATTGTCTACCAGAATCCTGGAGACCGTGAAATTCTCTATCGTTGTCTGGATCAACAAGGCGTCACAGAACGGGTTTTTGTAGTCGGGCATGTCTCTCACTGAGAAACTGATTTTCTCCTCTTGGGGGGGGGGGTGCTGGGAGGTCGAGGCGACGCTCCGTCGGTACATGGTTTGGATGCTCCCCTTACGGGTAGTCTCTATCCTCACTCCTCCATGGATCACTTTGATCCCTCCCCGGGCTCTCACATATGTCCGGTCCTCACACCTATCTTCTCCCCCTACTTGAAAAACTTCTTTAATCCTCACGGGCGGCCGCTGCTGAACTTGCCCTCTGGCCTCTCTCATCTCCAGAAACTCCGGGCAGGTGGTCGTTGCGTGACCCCTCTCCTGGTGGAAGTCACAAAAGGGCAACGCCACCCTGCCTTCTCTTCTCCTCGCTCCTCCTCGAGCTCCTCTCCTTCCTCCTCGTCCCCTGACGATTTTCATAGCCTCTTGTTGCGACGGGAGGGGGGCCCTCTGTCCCTGCCTCCAGGCTGGCTGATTGAATCTCCTTTGCTCGCGGTTGTTGTCCCTTCCCTGGAAGTCGTCACCCTGCCCCTGAGGGTGACCTTGAGGCCTCCAGCCCAACCTGTTGTTCGGCTCGCGCTGCCCCCAACCTTGGTACTGCCCCTGCCCTCGGGGTTCCTCCCTTCTTCTCTCCTCTCTCTGCTCCCTTTGCCTCCCTGCTCCTGACTCTTTCTCATCATCCTCCGCCAACTTGGCTAGCTTCTTGGCAAACGCCGCATTGGCCGCCTCGATCTCGATCTCCTTCGTCGCCTTCTCCATCAGCTCCTCGAAGGAGAGGGGTGACTCTCTCCAGCTCCATGCTAAAGAATTTTGACCTCAACCCAAGGGTGAAGGCAAGCATCACAGTGTACCCCGGCATCTCCTGAACCTGCAGGATCTCCTCCTGGAACCTATCAACATAACGTCACAGCGTCTCTTCTGGCTTCTGCTTGATGGCAAACAAGCATTCCGCCGACTTCTTCCTCTTCTTTGACGTCGAAAATCTCAGCAAAAACTCACGGCGCAAATCCTCAAAGCGGTAAATAGAGCTTGCAGAAAGTTGATGGAACCAGTCACTCGCTTTCTCCTTCAGAGTGATTGCAAAGAGCCGACACTTGAAGGCATCTGACATCTTCCTTATGTAGACAGCATCCTCGAACCATTGCACATGCTGCACGGGGTCGCCCCTGCCCGTGTAGTAGAACATATCTGGTTCCCGGAACATGTTGGGCGGGAGGCTTCTCGCACATCTAGGCGGAAACCCTTCTGCCACTCTGTAGGCCTTCCGCCTATCCTGAGATATAGACCCTCCCGGCTGCCCCTATAAGGAACTTGGGCACGAGCCGTGAGCTGTTGAGAGCGCCGGGTGGTGAGTCGTAACTCACCAGAAATGTTGAAGTCAAGAATTAGCCTCACTCAATGCCGCGAGCTGAACGGATCCCCGCTCGCATAGGCGCAAGCCTCCCCGCACGCCCCAGGCGCGAACCCTTTCGGCCATTGATTTGTCTGATCCGTGTTCAGCCCAAAGCTAGTCCAATCCTGGTCTTTTGGGCCTCTAGGTCCCACCCAGCGAATATGAGGTTGTACATTAAGTACAATATTAAACATGAACAAATGAAAAATAATGATTGACCTCAAATATTTGTAATAAGCCGGAGTGGTAGCAAAAATTATAGTGAGAAATTGATAACCCAGCTAAAAGCTTAAAATCAGTATCTCAATTCTCATGAGGAATAACTTGTTCAACCTTGTTACTTATACTCTTTATACAAGTTGATGCGCTAATACACTTGAAGAAAAATACAGAAGAAAGAGAAAACAAGAACTGATAGCACAACGTTCGTGGTAAGGCATTTGTGAGAATGTCAGCAACTTGTCCGGTGGCAGGAACATGTTTTAACTCCACATCTTCGATTGAACCTTCTCCTGAATGAAGTGACAATCAACTTTAATGTGTTTGATTCGCTCATGGAATACAGAATTCTTGACAATCTGTCTAACAACTTGACTGTCACAAAATAGAGTTACTGGTGAGGAAAGTTTAACTCTCAAATCACTAAGGAGACTTTCTAGCCAAGTAAGCTCAGACACAACAACAGTCATTGCACGATATTCAGCTTCAGCATATGAGCAAGCAAAAACAGATTGTTTCTTGCTACGCTAGGTAATAAGGTTTATTTCAAAGTAAGTTCAAAAACCACGTATGGAGCATCGATCATCCAGAGAGCTAGTATAGTCGGCATTAGGGTAGGCAATCGGAGATAGAGAAGAAGATGGTTTGTATACAAGCTCTTGTCCAGGAGCAGTCTTCAAGTATCTGAGGATGCGCTCGTGGCTTGGAGATGAGGGATCTGTGGAGCATGCATAAATCCAACAACAAAGGATATATCGTGATCGGGTCTTGTAACAGTAAGATAAATCAGCTTTCCTACAAGACGATGATAATTCTCTGAGTTCAGAAGATCGGACTCAGATTCATGAGCGCAGAGCTTGTGGTTGACATCCATAGGAGTGTCAATAGGCTTGCATCCTGAAAAAGGTCAACACAGTACTTTCGTTGAGATATGGTAAGATCATCAGGACATATTGCTACCTCAAGTCTAAGGAAGTACCGACAATTTCTCAAATCGTTTGCTTGAAAAATTGAGTTTGAGTGTTGCTTAATCATTTGTATTCCTTTGGAGTCATTACCAGTAGTCAGAATATCATCAATTTAAACAAAAAAATGACGGTGCTTGTTGGTTGATGATGAGTAAAGAGAGAAGTCTGCATAGCTTTGAGTGAAGCCATTTGTATTCCTTTGGAGTCATTACCAGTAGTCAGAATATCATCAATATAAAGGTGATTTTAACACGCATGAAGTAAATACAATCAGTTCATACACGAGTAATCATCAATAAATGTAGAAAAAATAATGATAACCAAAAATACTAGATGTTTTATAGGGTCCCAAAATATCAGAATGTATTAAAACAAATGGAGTTGGCTGCGTTTGGCACGGCTTATTTGCTCCAGTGAGGTTGGCCAAACGCAGCCTAAGGCGCCACGGAAATATCCGGAGTGTCACTCTACAGGTAGTCCAATTATGAACATGGACTTGCAAATATTTTGTTTTTTAGTGTATGCTACATACTTCATTAGCTGATAAAAAAAATCAGTCTATCTGCCTTTCTTCTACCTCCGGCCAAAAACTCGCTTGTATTTTTATGGTCTTATTTATTGTCAGAGATAACAGCCTGTAACAGTATACACTTGATTCATAAACTGAAGCTGAAATCAACATGAGTTGATTATTTTCTATGTTGCATGAGGGCGGAGACAAGATACTAGATTCCGATACATTTTTTGAAATTTTAATTATCAAATATAAATACACATTAATAAGAAGACGTGTGATAATCATGCTATCTTTATTTTTTAATCATTATATATGAAATGACGAGGATGTTTATTTGTCTCATAAAATCATGTCAAGTATAGACCTTCTTGATCAAATGGCTTAGTAAAATACCTTTATAAAGTGTTATATGCGCAGGAAATGGGAAAAAGGAGATTCTAAAGTACCTTTATTTTAGTAAAAAAAAAGGTTTTAGATATTAAGGTCTGGTACATGCGGTCGTAATCGCTTGACCGGTGAAAATAAATCTCCCCAAACAGAGCCTTATCATTCCCAGAAACAAGGTAGAGTCTCAAAAAAAGTGTACCTCTAGCATTCCTTGTGAGCTTTTACCTTTGTGGCATCTCCACACAAGATTCGGCAAAAACCTGAAGTACCATCAAGTTAAGTCAACGGGGATATTATCAGTTCAACGTGAACCAAGGAAACCTTAGTGTTAAGAAAAATAAAAATTATTCCACAAATGCTGAATGAATCCCCTAAAGGGTTCGGGGAGTGGGAGGTGGGTGATTGGAGAAAAAGTAGAATCCTGAGGATCTTAGCCATTGATTTTGGCCATACTTCATTTCTTGATATAGATTATCGGCTAGGATTTAAGGATACACTCATCTTACCTAAAGTTTCTTTGTATTCAACAGGATACATTCTCCCCATGATTTCCAATGTGAATCAACAGGAACCTCATTATTAGATGAAGCAGTACGAGCTCTGTCTGGTTTTCTCAAGAAGATCGACCATCTCTGTTTCACTAAAAATATATGACTCCAAGTCCGGCCATTTTGATCCGGTGTTCCATCAAAAGAAGGTAATGAAGCTCGAGGAGATACAAAGCTGCAGAAGAAACGAATGGAATGGTCAACTTTAGGGTCAACGGTTAGAGCTTATGTTTTTGCTTGGTAATCAATGTAAACAAAGAAAAAACGTATGTTTTTTTATAGTCAAAAATGATGTTAATGCAATGGAATTGGCAAGCGGGTGAGACAAAGCACTGGAATTATGGAATGCAATAATTTCAATTTAAATATCATGTCATTTATGTACATTTTTTCTCTTCAGTATAAAAAAAACTTAATATCATTTTCTGATATCATTAAACAATATTTTATCATTTTATTTTATCCGACAGAGGAAGATGAATTTATATTGAATTAAAAATTTAATTTTTGACAATGTTATTAATTATTAAAACAATATAAATTAATAAATTATTAAAATACGAAAATAGAAAAATAAAATAAGAAAAAAAAAATCCCCAGACAGCTATTCATCTTCCTCTATTTTGAAATTATTCTTTTATCACTTCGGCTCTATTTGTTTGGGCGTTTTGCTGCTCCGTTTTGGGCAAACGCCGCCGGAAGGAGGGTAAACAATTGAACCGCCGGCGGCATTTGCTCTGTTTCCACCCGCCCGCCTTGAGAAACGCCCCAAAAAGCTCTGTTTGGAGCAGCCACCTCCCCCCTCCGTTTCGAACACTCCGTTTCCACCCGTCAGATCGATCCGCCACTGCCGAAACAAACGAAGCCCGGCTCTATTTGTTTGGGCGTTTCGGTGCTCCGTTTCGGACAAATGCCGTCGGAAGGCGGGTAAACAAATGAACCTCCGGCGGCGTTTGCTCCGTTTCCATCCGCCCGCCTTGAGAAATGCCCCAAAACGCTGCCTCCAAACTAGCGTTCCCAAACGCTGCCTCGAAACTAGCGTTCCCAAACGCTGCCTCCAAACTAGCGTTCCTAAACGGTCCCTCCAAACGAGCGTTCCCAAACGTTGTCTCGAAACGACGTTTCCCAGACGCGCGTTCCCGGATGCGCGTTCCCGGATGCGCGTTCCCGGACGCACGTTCCCAGACACGCGTTCCCAGACGCGCGTTCCCAGACGGGCGTTCGCAGAAGCGAGTTCCAGACGCGCGTTCCCAAACCCGCGTTAACACGCGTTCCCAAACCCGCGTTGGATGAGCGTGCCTCGCCTTGTTTGCACGCAAACGCCGTTCTCAAACGCATTCCAAAATGACGTTTCCCAAACGGCCCATGTTTGGGAACGGAGTTTTGAAACAGCCCGTGTTTGACAAATAGCATTTCTAAATGCGATTTTCATTTTGAACATTGATGACTTTAAAATGTGAATCATATATCTAACGTGTTTTGAAATTAAAGAGGAAAGTTTCCATTATAAATCATGGAGACAAAAAAATCATGGGTCGTAAACGAACAGGCAATTTAGGGATTGATTACGAACAGACAATTTTTGAGGTGCCTCTGAGGGTCACCAACAGCTACCCTTCAACTTCCTTCTGCTCTCGTGCGAAGCCAAAACAGCAAACCATTCGAGGCCTTCACCCATTTGCCTTCCACCGTCCATCAAACCATTTGAGGCTCTCTTGGGCACGTTGAAACGAGCTTGATACTCGAAATAATGACGTCAGCCCGGTCTAAATTTGCAGCACTTTCTCCTGCTGACCTCCAAGGACGTCTATTTGTCAGAGCTTGAAACCTTCTCTCGGGTCCCTTCATTCTGAAACGACTCCCCTCCTTTCGAACTCTTCATCTTGTCGTCAAAATTCCTTTAGCTTTAGGCCTCCTGAGGATCATGGATCATGTTTTGAAAGCCTCGTACACGAGTTAAGGCCCGATCCAGTTCCATCCTAAACAGACCCTCCTGTAGGACAAAAGTGAGAGCCCGCTGGAAGAGAGTTCAGTCATCCACCTCCGAAATTTGCAGCACTTCCTCCTAGAAGAGGACAATGTTGTGCTTTAATGATTCGCAGGGCCCTTGTTTGAGCAGAAAAAGGGAGGTCGGGCCCTTCCTCTTCTTTGACGTCGTGAATATCAACATCAGCCCTCTATGAAGGTCCTCGAACCAGCAGTTTGAAACAGTGCACAACTAGTGGAACAAGTTTCTTGTCTTTCCCTTGAAGGCGATCGCAAAAATCCTGCATTTGAAGGCGTCGTTCATAACTCGAATTACGGCATTTTTGAACCGCTATAGGTGTTGGATAAGGTTGTCCAACCCGATGGAATTGGTCATACAGTTATAGGAAAGAAGTTACCACAAGGATCCCAAAACTAGGGCATTGGGGCTTTTGGCATCCCGAAACACAGGATCTTTTGTAGCCCTAGCCAGGAGAAGAACCTCGGAGAATGAAATAGTAAAGCAGGTGATGGAGGCAACATAAATCGCAAAATGGAAAGTGACGGAGGGTAAAATAGGAGGACCACAATAAGCCGATGACGTTGTTATATGTCACGCAAGATTGACTTTATAACAAAAAAATTATGATAAACACAATGACACATTTCGACCATATCAATCATGATGGCCCTCGGTTGCTGAGTCGGCAACAACTACAATGGAGCGTAGAGCTAGCATTTCTGGCAGCTCTGAGCGAAGCTCTCTGCATCTTTTTGAATGGTTGGCTAGAACACCTTGATCAAGGTGCTTCCCCTTCCCTGGGGTCGTACTTGGCAGGCCTATCGGTCGTGTCATTATCTTCTCTCAGAACGTGGTGTATGAAAAAGGATTTGAAGGTGTCGGTCGATCGGGCTTTTGACCTTCATAAGATGTTGTGGAACGATTGGTTCCCTAGCCTCAAACTCCCCTCGAATTTGGAATGCAGCCACCATTGAATTTAGGAGAGTTAGGATTTCTTGGACTTCCTGCTCCTTAGCCATGCATAGGCCTATGATAACAGCCTCATATTCGGCTTGCCTCGATCATGATACTATAATTGATGATGGTGGGAATAAACTCTGACAAATTCCTGATGCCTATACGTTGCTCGATGTATCTGATTGAAGGACTCTATCAGATCCATTCCCCGAATAGCGAATGGTCAGGGAGACGTGATGGCCCTCGGTTGTTGAGTCGGCAACAACTACAATGGAGCGTAGAGCTGGCATCTTTGGCAGCTCCGAGCGAAGCTCTCTGCATCTTTTTGAATGGTTGGCCGGAACAACTTGATCAAGGTGCCTCCCCTTCCCTGGGGCCGTACTTGGCCGGCCTATCGGTCGTGTCATTTTCTTCTCTCAGAACGTGGTGTATTAAAAAGGATTTGAAGGTGTCGGTCGATCGGGCTTTTGACCTTCATAAGATGTTGTGGAACGATTGGTTCCCTGGCCTAAAACTCCCCTCGAATTTGGGATGCAGCCACCATTGAATTTAGGAGAGTTAGGATATCTTGGACTCCCTGCTCCTTAGCCATGCAGAGGCCTATGATAACGGCCTCATATTCGGCTTGACTGTTGGCGGTGGGAAAAAACAATCTCGACTGCTTGCTCAATTGTTGTCACTTGAAGGCTTACCCGGAAGATCCCCACTCCGATGGAATTCTTCCTCGAGGTTCCGTCCGCAAACATATGTCAGGGGCTGAACTCTTCCGCCACCTCTTGCTCTTTCCCCTTGGCACAGAAGTCTACCAAAAAGTCTCGCCGCTTGCGCTTTGATCGTCATCCTCAGTACATAGACGATGTTGAACACACTAAGTTTGAAGGACCACTAAGCGAGCAGACCGAAATGCTCCAACTTTTGTAGGACCGTCCTCACGGGATGATTGTCACCACTTTTATGGTGTGCGTTTGAAAATACAATCTCAATCTCCTTGCTGAGGTGATGAGCGTGAAGGCTAGATTATCCAAGATTGGATAGTGTAGCTCCGCCTTCCTGAGAACCCTATTTACATAGTAGATTGACAAATGACGCCTCCCTTCCACCCTGACCAGGACTGAGATAACTGCCTCGAATCCTACTCCCAGATAGAATGGTGTAGGCACGCCCAATGGGAATGATTACGAAGAGTTGTGATGAAGAAGATTGTTGTTCGTGTATAGGGGTGTGCACGGTGCGATTTGGTGCGGTTTTGGCCCAAACCGCAACCGCACCGTAAGGGCACGGTTTTTGCCCGAGCAAAACCGCATTGCACCGCACCGAAATTATGCGGTGCAGTTTCGGTTCGGTGCGATTTTTTGCGGTGCGGTTGCGATTTCGGTGCATTTTTTAACATGTATTTTACATAAAATACAAGTAAACATCAGAACTATGAATGTTGCTTGATAATTTATGAGTTCTTTTATATTTTGCTATTTTTCTCTCTTTATTTATTAAATTACATCATTTTCTTACAACAGGTGATTTCATTTTCATAAATTTTGATTCAGTTATTTGTCTTTTTTTTTGAAGATGGCATACCAACTTATGAACTAAATATTATTTTGTGAATATCATGTTTTATAGACAAATATTTTCACACTAAACTTTGTTGCAGGAGATTCATTCATTCTTATATATCAACACTTCTTATGCAGTATTTTGTTTTAATTTGGATTATTTAAACTAAGAGACTGTTCTAATTGATATCCAAGTTGTTTGTGTGGAAGATATACAACAACACTCAAACCTTTATCCCACTATAGTGTGGTCGATTATATGGATCATTTGTCGCCATTGTGTCATATCTTGGCATATATATTCTCACTAATGCGTACAACATATTTTCCTTATAGTTTTAAGATCTTATTCCACTATAGTGTGTGGAAGAGATGATTCAGCAAAATATTTCACCTAATTATAATAACTCTGACGGTAATATATCATATAAATATATCAACTCTTACTTAATATACTTAAATGCGACGTCACATAATTATAAAAATTTAAATAAACAAAATATTTGATGCGGTGTGGTTTTTGCGGTTTTCAAAATCCAAAAAACCGCACCGCACCGAACTGCACTCGGTTAGTAAAAGTTCAAAACCGCACTGCACCGAAACTACGCGGTGCGGTTTAAAAATCGGTGTGTTTTTTGCGGTGCGGGCGGTTTTTGCGGTTTGCGGTTTTTCATGCTCACCCCTATTCGTGTACAAGAACTGTCATATGATTTGAAACAAAGAACCCTAGGAGTCGATTGGGACGACCATGGATCCTCGAATCGCTGCTTTGATACAAAATTGTTGCGAACCAAGTTATAGCATGCATGCGGGGATAAGACGAAGGGAATCAGAGATATTGGGGCTAGGAATCAACTGATGCCTACTGCAGAGGGCAGCAAGGAGGAAGCTGCCAGGACCTCTAGGGTTAGAAAAGACTCAAATTCACGCTTCCATTTCATATATTGGCACACAACTCACGAACAATTTATAAAAGTGTCTAAACAAGCGGCTGCTTATAAAGTAACAAAATGCGATAATAAAAGACTAAATGTGACATTAAGGACATCTAGAGAATTTTAGACACGTCTTCTGATTCTAGTGAATTTTGGATTCTTTAATAAAATGATCTTCATCTTCGAGGAGAGTAAGAATAAAAACTTGTAATCAAATGCATCAAAATTGTAATGATCCAAATCTCAACAAGAATTAAAACACAAATTCCCGATGACGACAATGAAAAAAATAAATCAGTGTCGCAATTTTTCTGGAAATTTTATCACTCAAGTTTACTTAATTCAATGATGATTTTCTTTCACAAATATTTTTGAGACATTAATTCGTTGGTGGTTTTTGATTTCTCATGTAATAACATGGCCTTAACCCTGAATGGATGTGGATGTGGCTGGGAGTCAAGAAAGTATGGATCTTACATTTAGTGTATTAAGTTGTAAGAAGGTTGAATATGACTAAATTTGAAGGTTTGGATAGTTTGGATATTAAAAGTCTTAAGCTTATGGATTAAGAGATCTTTACTTAGAGGTTAATTGAATTAAGTCGGTTTCCCAAACTGACTTCTCCGAGTTATTAAGACGAGTCTTACCTTTTGATCCTGCATCATGCTTTTGACGATTCTCCCCCTCTATCTTCCGCTAGGGTTTAACGAGCCCTATCGGATCTCCGTCGAACACATCATATTTTTGTTGTCACTTGCTAGAGCTCAACGATTTCTCACCTTCAGGCGAAGATAGCTGTGATTTCTCTTCTACTTTATCTTTGAAATCGACAAGTAAACTGTTGGCGTTTCTACAGTGATCTGAAAGTAGTCAAACAATTGGTTTCACTGTCAACGCGATATGAGCTTATAGAGTCACATATTAGAAGGATTGTGTTGGCTTTACTTATGTTGGATATATGAGTGAAGTATCAATCATATGACTCATTGGAGTTGTATTTATCGACTGGTGTATTGTCGAGACTATAAGACGAAATTGTAAATATTGTCGAGTAGACAAGACATGTTGACAAGACATGGCGTCGTGTTGACAAGACATGGCGTCGTGTTGACAAGACATGGCGTCGTGTTGACAAGACATGGCGTCGTGTTGACAAGACATAGCATCGTGTTGACAAGAAGATATTATATGTTTACTCGAATTAAAGTCTCGGGTCTGTGGATAGCGTAGGCGCGCGTCTATCTTATATCCCTGGAATATAAATAGAAAGGCGATTAGGTTTTATGACATGCCTTTTTGAGATCAGACAAGAAAACGGGTTTCCCGAGTTCCTAAAATCCAGCTGCCTCTTTTGTGAGATTTTGTCCGGTCGTCGCCTCCTCTCCTGGACGAATCTAGCAATTCGTGAAAACGCTAAGGACACTCATTCTCTGGCCCAGCTCTTGTTGAACAAAATCTTGGGGTTCTTCGTCGCTTGTGTGGATATCTGTAAAGGCGCGGATCTACTTCTGCGCTCGAGACTCAGCCACCTGTTGTTTAGCAATAGATCGAGGTTAGCCGTTTTTGGAGCATCTTGATCAAGTAGGGACTCGATTCCACACAGGTAATTTGCATACTAGTTGTATTTCACTTCATGATTAATGATTATTGCAATATCCTATTTACTGTTCAGGGTTTTCTTGTAACTTCACTGCGTACATCTGATGTGTAACTACTCACTAAAGAAAACTCAACAGAGATATTAGAGCCAGGCTGTGTCATTAGCATTTTTCAGAAGTTTGTTGGAACCCAGCCAGGAGCGTCTGTGATTTCGTTGTGATTTCCAGGTCTCTCCTTAGCAGTTATCGCCCTTTTGATTGGTGTGTGAAATCAAATGTCTTTGATTTTGAATCTGACATTGAAGGACGAGCTTATCTACTGCATAAGTGGAGATGCATGTGCTTGTGTCAAGTACTTGCAAATCTGAAGATTTAGAAGTGTTCTAAATGTTCTAATTTAGCTTTAAAACATCAAGTGTTGATGATTTAAATTTATGCACATATGTGTTGTATCTGAAATGTGAATGATGTAAAAGCTTTTTATGTTTTGTGATATATGTGCAATGATTAAAAGTTAATCATGATTAATTGTTAATCACATGTCATAAAATCCTTTAAAATTAATTTTAAGTGTACAGATGTCTTCTGATGGACGATACTCTTTTTGTCTTGATCGATAAAGTGTGAGCCTGTCAGAGCAAGGTGCATTAATCAATCTTGTTAAGGATGCGAGAAGATAATTATGATATTTTCCACAGTAGACATCGGGTCCAACTTCACTAGGTAACCTCAACGGTTGAATGCCCAGAGGCATAGGGTTGACATGCACCATAAGATGGATGCGAATAAACGTTCTTCATCAATTATACAAGAGTTGCATGATGATGCAATTAGCAAATATTGTCGAACTAAAATAGGCATATTATGGGTGATCGGTCAAAGATGACTTATGATAGAGTGAAATACTAATCTTGTCTACTAGAGAGTAGCTTACATAAACACTCTGAATTGATATTAAGAGTCATCAATTTGAAAAAATAGTGGGAGTGTTTAATAAAAAACCTTATTAAATTAAAATGTATTTTGAAATATAGTCCTAAAATTATTTTGCATAATTAATCTTGTAAAAATTTCATGTCAAGTGTATCACACTTCATCCTATTAGTGAGAGTGATCTTTAAGAAGGACAAACTCAATGGGGCTAACTTTTCTGACTGGTATAGAAACATGAAGATTGTCCTCAGGTAAAAGCGCAGGCTCTATATCTTGAAAAACGCACATCCAAGCTTCATGAAATTAAATTATTTAACTCATTTGATTATGAATCACTTTAGCAATTTGACTTTTGCTCATTAGGCAAAATGACTAAAGTCACATTCACTAGTCATACTGAGGGGCTAAAGATTTCTTGGGTATAATACATAATGATGTATGTGAATTTATGAGTTCTACGACTAAAGATAAGTTTCACTACTTCATTACGTTTACTGATAATTACAGTGAATACGGATATGTGTATCTTATGAAAAACAAATTTGAAAATTTTGAAAAGTTCAAAGAGTTTAAGAATAAAGTACAAAATCAACTGAGAAAAATGATTAAAGCACTCTGATTTGATCGAGGTGGGGAATATTTGAGTCATAAGTTTCATGATCATCTAAAAGATGGTAATATTATATCACAGCTCACTCCACTTAAAACACCACGGCATAATGGTATTTCTGAGAGGAGAAATCATACTTTATTAGACATTGTGTGATCAAAGATGAGTCATGCAGATTTGTTTGTTTCCTTTTGGTGGATATGCTCTAGAGACGGGTGCTTTCACACTAAGGCTTCATTTGTTTTGGCGTTTCTGCAGGGCGTTTCCCGCAAACGCCGCCGGAACAGCGGGTAAACAAACGGCCTCGCCCGGCGTTTGCCGCGTCTCCTCCCGCAGCAAGGAGGAAAAGCCGCAGGTTTCCTCCGTTTCGATCCCCTCCTCTCCCCCTCCGTTTCGATCCCCTCCTCTCCACCCGCCGTCTCCGTCCGCCACAGCCGCGCCAAATAAAGCCTAAATCATGTTCCAACGAAGACCATTCTAAAAACGTCATATATGAGACGAATTGGGAAGCGTTCTAGTATATCTTTCATTAAAATTTGAGGTTTTAAGGCATATGTGAGACGTCAAATGTCTGACAAACTCGAGTTCAAATCATATAAATGTTAGCCAGTGGGGTATCCTAAGGAAAGTAAAGGATACTATTTCTACAATCAGTCCGGATGCAAAGTGTTTGTCGCAAGTACTAATGTCTTTCTACAGAAAGAGTTCTTGTCCACAAAAACTGCAAAGATAAAACTTGAAGAAGTTCAAAAACCATAAATAAGGAATGAACCAGAATTAATACCTAAGCAAGCACTACAAGTTGTTGTAGCTAGAGAGCATGCTCAAGAAACACAAGTCCTACGTATAACGGTAGACCTAGATTTGAGATTGGAATATATGAATTTCTCGTGTCACAAATATGTAATGTGATGCGAACTCAAACCTAGGGTTGTAGTTTTAAAACAAGAAAATTGTGAACTCTTAAAATAAGTGCGGCGCAAGAGAATTTCGTTGGCTATTTTAAATGAACTAAATGACATAAGGGTCGCAAGCACTCGTAAAGATACCGCACGATTGTAGCAACGTCATGAGACATAATTCCACGGGCACAGAAATTACGTGTTGACAATAGCACGTAAGAAAAAAAGATAATTTGGGGATGAGATTAACTATGACAAGATCATAATAATCAACTATTCATTTATAATGTAGGCATTAAAATTTACTAAGGTTTGCAAGTGAAGAAGATGAGAGGTATACCACGGAAGAAGAGGTAGCAGCGATTTTGTCTTCAAGTAGGAAGCCAAGCGGGTGGAAGATCTCCAATGGCTCGAAATTCCAAGTGAAAGCTGGTCTGGAATCGGGACAGCCGAGAGAAGCAAAGCTCTGGTCGAAAATGTCGAGGAAGCTCAGCCAAACTCCAGCCAAAATAGGGAACAACAACAGCACATGTGACGGGAACGACGGCAGAAACATGGGAAAAGGATAGAAACAAAACTAGAACATGGCTGGCGGTGGCGTCCAGTGCAGGAGCTCAGCGAGTAGTGCAGCGTCCGGCGCTTCTGTGCAGAAGTTGTCTGCAGGAGTGGCCCGGCGGTTGGAGTGAGGGAAGTGGTCGACGGGGTCCTAGGAGAGCTCTGGCTTCAACAACGGTGGCAGAAAAGGCTTCACAAGGACTCGGGCAGGCGGAGTGCGGCGTTGGATGGATCCGAACAGAGATGTGATAACGCTCTATTCAATTCCTTCTTCCAACTGTCGGTATTGTTGGGGAAAGGTCTATTTTATAACTTGAATTAGGGATTGGGATTGGCTATTGGCAGACACTTTCTTAATAAAGTAGAAATTTATACTTTTAGGAACAATGTGCATGTAATGGGCTTGTGATGGGCTTGTGATGGGCTTGTGATGGGCTTGTGATGGGCTTGTGGTGGGCTTGTGGTGGGCTTGTAATGGTGGTAGAATTTAGGGACATTTAAAATGGACTTTCAAAGGGATGAAATTTTCAGAAATTATAAAATTATAGTTAATTAAAATTTATTTACCCTAAATTAACTTATCTCCTAAAATAACAAATCTATGCATTTAGGGTCTTTTTGGTCAGTCACACCAACGAGCCAAACAAAAATTTTGCGAACATGCGTGATACAAAATTAACATTCAAACGCTCATAACATGCGTAATACAACTCAACGCTACACAATAATTCAAAAAATGCGCAAAATTATGTACTACAATAATAAAAGACACGAGCGATAATAATAATTAAAAAAGCGATGTGGGTTGCATCAATTCTCCCATAGTTGAAAGAGCTCGACCACGATAAGACTCGATGTAACCTGCAAGTAGAAAATCCAACTGTTGCTCAAAGAAGTGCTACAAACTGTTCTGCCGAAACTGTCGCTGCGACTTTGAACCTGGAGGTAACCTCTCATCCCAGAAAGAGACGGAAAACAAACCTCCTTTGGAAAATTATAATCCTGGTTGATGAAATCAACCATGAGATTATACGGTCCCAAACAAGCTCTCAAACCATCAGTCAAAATTTCATGTCAAATATTTAAATAAACAGTAACTATTAGAGCTTTCAGATGATGACAGGGACAGTGTGTGGGGCAAACATGAGGTAGGGGGAAAAGCGGGAAACAAGAGCAAGGTATAAAGTAAAGCAGGAAGCAAGCATGATCAACCTGTGAAATCAGTAACTCATAACACAACGTACGCACGTTCGATAAACACCTACGAACGTCTGCTAGACCCAAATCGAATATCGTCCTAATTTCACCTGATGAAATTTCGCTCGAGTCACAAAATTTTAAATAGATCCCGAAATTGTCGTGTAAAATTTTCCGTAAAAATCCCTTGAAACGGATGTCCCGATGGGGAGTAAAATATCAAAATATCATCTCGGCTCCCTCAATACGAATAGACCTAGAACTTTCAGACCTCGAATGTCTACAACTAAAGAGAAGTGATGTGGACTAAATGCGTGCTCGTTGAATACAAAGTCGATGAAAGGTGGTGCCTCGAGGGCCACAAGAGAGGGGCCACTGAGCACAATGTATGTGGGCTCAAGGGTTTGTGGCGGTAGTGTGCTAAAAAAGTCAGGACACGTGACGAACGAGTCTAGGTCACCTAAGATGAGGGTCACAAGCAAATTCCTCTGGGAGAAGAGAGAGCGAACTTGTGTCATTCGGACTGAGTGACATCTCACTAATAAGTTCTTCTGAAAGCGGGGGCTCAAAAAATAACTCAGTTGCTAAAATAGGTGTTGCCCTAGAGGCAAGTGGATCCACGACTTCATCTAGTGGAATAAAAGTGGGAGAAGGCTCTTCTTCCTGGAACAGGGGCTCGGGAAGAAACTCCTCGATCGAAGGGGGTGTTATAGTGGAGACACGTGGAGTCACGACATCAGTCAGAGTGATAAAGATAGGAGGAAGCTCTTCTTCCTTGATCATGGGCTCGGGAAGAAACTCCTCGACTGATGGGAGGGCTATAGTGGAGACAAATGATGTGACGACTTCAGTCGGGGTGATAAAGATAAAAGAAAGCGCTTCTTCCTAGAGCATGGGCTTAGGAAGAACCTCCTCGACTGAATGGACTATCACGATGGGGTGGAAGGGACTAAGGTGCTCGTCGTGAGTCTGACGAGGCGAGACAGAGGACTATCGAAAGACCTAACCTCGGGCTCCACTATGTGATATGAAGGGTGGAGGTATACAGGAGCAGCATAATGTGTGCACATTGTCGCCTCTAGGTTGTGAACAGAGGTGCACAACTCACTCAGATTTTGCTTGAGTTTTGCGGTGACGAATTCAACGTCTTTCCGCAAAGATTTAATACGCGCACCTAAATCGCACATTTTTTTCAAAAAATTCTAAGCCTAGAATTTGAAAACGACCGGCGCTCGGTTATCTCACGAAAGTAGTGAGATATCGCAGCAGTCACATCAAACTGATGTGAACTCAAACATAGGGATGTAGTTTTAAAACAAGAAAATTGCAAACTCTTAAAATAAGTGCGACGCAAGAGAATTTCGTAGGCTATTCTGCGGCCTAAGGGTCGCAAACACTCGTAAAGCTATCGCACGATTAGGGGTGTGTGTGGTGCGGTTTGGCGCGGTTTTGGTCATAGCAAAACAGCACCGTACCGAAATTACGTGGTGCGGTTTCGGTTTGGTGCGATTTTTTGCGGTGCAACTGCGGTTTCGGTGCGGTTTTTAGCATGCAATATATATTGGCACAAAAAAAATGTGAGATAAAATAAAACGTAAAATTTAGGTAAAACGTAATTATATGAGTTATATTATCATGAACTATAGCAAGAAAATAACTAAAGCAAGAATTTAACTCTATGCACTAATATAACTAGTCGCCATTGCGCAGTGGTGATATGTCACGTATTTATGAAAAATAAAAATATATAATTAGTCGGTGCGGTTTGCGGATTTTGCGGTTTTCAAAATCGGAAAACCACACTGTACCGAACCACTCTCGGTTTGTAAAACTTCAAAACCGCGCCGCACTGAAACTACGCGGTGCAGTTTGTGCAGTGCGGGCGGTTTTTGCGGTTTGTGGTTTTTTATGATCACCCCTACGCACGATTGTAGCAACGTCATGAGATATAATTCCAGAGGCACAAAAATTAGCCTTTTGTGGATAGATTTTCTTCATTGTACTCTAAAGGTGACAACATATTCGCAGGATAAGACTACCGCAACTCTCGTCATAGACCCAGCACTAGCTGGAGCTTCGTGCATCCGTGAGCTCGTTTTGCTAATATAGCAAGCACATGTCACCTATTTTATGGTAAGAACGGTAAAATATTTTTTCGATCAGTGAATGGGGCTCTAAGATCTTCCCAACAATAAAATTATTAACGAGTCTCTAAGACATTTCCAGTAACTTATATATAGGCATGTATGTACATAACAAATTTGGACAACTCATTTGTATCACCCCAAACTTCATTCATATGACTTTTAAGCACTTGTTTGTGCATAAAATGCGTGGAGGGTTCAAAGACTAGACCTAATAAAGAAAAGCTGAAATTTTCCTTCTTAAATGACGTTGTATGCAGTTTTGAAAAGTGTATGCAGTTTTGAAAAGTGTCGATTTTTCCAAAGTCTGAAGATGTTCTTGTATTTTGCGCACGACCAGAGCATTTTGGTCATGCTTGAAGAAAGCTGCAAATAGTAGAATTTCCACACGACCATGCGATCGGGCGCACAATCATGTGTTTGGCATAAAACTCATATTTTCATGTTTTAATCCGAGCCGTGGATCTAAATCCAATGACCCGGATTCCTTCATTGGAACTTTTAGTTCGTGAAAGGGCCGAAATACTTTCATTTCAACATGTTTCTCTCTCTTAGGGTGAAAAGGGAGAAGCGAGGAGTTAGGTAAAGGAGGAAGAAGGCTACATAGGAGAAGATCCAACTGTCCGATCGAAGGTCTGACTCTAGCAGCGGATAGATCCCGCCTCCAAGATCAATTTCCTCCCACTTGACACGACAATCTCATCATTGAATGTAAATTTATCTTTCAATTCAATGTCCTCTACAAATCTTTGCTCATAACATATATTCAACCAAAAAACCATTTGAAGTGAGGTAGCTCAGGATACTAAAATTCTAATTTGAAACTAAGTGGAATTGAATATAGAAACCATCAATCTTTAGTTTGCAGTGACAAAAAAGATAAGACGAAGATGCAAAATCATAGTAATAGAGCTAAAAAAAAAAGTCATGATGGAGGGTTGAGATCACCTGAATGACCAAATAGCAAAGTCATGATGGAGGGTTGTCATCACTTGAATGCCTCCAGATCTAAAATAGGTAAATGCACAAAACAAATTCATCATACACAATAAGAAGCAAGATATACATGTAGTGAATTCCAACATGTAATGCAGATAAGAGAAAAGACCACTAAAATAATGGTAACACAAACTGTGTGAAGGATCTGTGCTGCCAATAAACAATACCACTAATTTCGTGCACTGCGACACTGAAAGGGTATAGGATCCCGTGGGGATGACATTTCTGCTATATTTGGTTCGGCGGTGGCGGGTGCATCCGGTGGGTCGAAACGCATCCGGTGGGTCGAAACATCACTTTGGAAGAGGTGGGGGTTTACGTGGGGGTCGAAACGGAGCGGATTGGGGTCGTTTCCTCTTTGCTGCGGATGCAAACGGAGCAAACTCCACCACCGGCCGTTTGTTTACCCGCCGGCCGGCGGCGTTTGCCCCAAACCGAGGCGGCGAAACGCCGAACCAAACGAAACCGAAGCTATAGAGAGAGTGGTGGGAGAGAAGGCTGCACAAAGAAATCAAAAGGAGGCCCAAAAGAATATATGAGGAGAAAGAAAGAACACTCACAATGCTGCCAAATTTTCTGGCTCAGACAATATTTGTCCAACATTCTTGCTCCATCTCCTGACCATATTCGTCATCTTTACTATGGTAGGTACTACCTGGAATGAAAAATTATTAAAACAGTGGGGTGGAGACACCAATCTTGATGGAAGATGGGATCCAAAGGTGATGGAAAGGAATTGAATCGGTTAAGACATGTTCGTAATTAGCTCTGTGGATAGATTAGGAAGCCCTAACTGCCGGCGAACAACCTCGAAAACCGAAGCCCTTGAACGGAAGTAATGAAACATAGGTCATACCTTTGGCGAAGGAGACGATGGAGGAAGGAAGGTGGATCTATAGAAGGAGAGGCGTTGGGATGAGAGCAACGTAGAGACAGTCATTCCCGAGTGGACTGCGTGCAAAGATCTTTGGGGAGAAGGGAAGCCTTATTGTGAGCGGCGACGCCGGCGAGTGAAGAGAAAGGTTTCTGGAGTCGTGGGGCCAGGGGCCTGGTGCGTGCGAGCGAGGGTTTTGTGAGAGGGGAGGGTTTTGGAACGCATTAGGGTTTACGCCGTCGCCAGGTCACAATTGCAAAGAATGAGAACCAGTTTGGAAACGCCGTGCTGAGAACCTTTTTGAAGGTTTCGTTTGGTTCGGCGGTGGCGGATCGATCAGGCGGGTGGAAACGGAGTGTTCGAAACGGAGGGGGGGTGGCTGCTCCAAACGGAGTTTTTTGGGGCCTTTCTCAAGGCGGGCGGGTGGAAACGGAGCAAACGCCGCCGGAGGTTCATGTGTTTACCCACCTTCCGGCGGTGTTTGCCCCAAACGGAGCACCGAAACGCCGAACCAAATAGAGCCGAAATGTCCTTCCAAAAATGCGGTTGTATTTGGTTCACCGGTGACGGTTGCATTTAATGGATCGAAACGTCACTTTAAAATCGGAGGGGGAGAAGTGGGGGTCGAAACAAAGCGAATCGGGGCCGTTTCCGAAATGCCATTTCAAAAAGTCAATTTGAAATGCCGTTCCGAAATGCCATTCCAAAAAGTCGTTCCAAAACGCCGTTCCAAAACGCCACTTAAAACTCGGTTCCAAAACACTGGTTGAAACGCCGTTTCGAAACACGCTATCCCGAAATGTCGTTCCGAAACGATCTTTTGAAAAGCCATCCCGAGGCAAGGTTTCGGAGCGGAATTTCATGTGGCGATTTGGAGCGGTGTTTCAAGAATCGAGTGGACAGACGTCATGGGTACATTGTATATGGATATGTTCAAAATTGTTGGAACTTGCCGGAGCTTTGGAAGTCGCTTCATGATAGCTGTGTCGTGTGAAGAGGCATGAACGGGAGTTCACGTCGATGGTGGGGTTTAACGAACATCACGAACAGCTGCGAATCCAGATTATTTTTTCAGTGTAGCCAGAATTAAAAATTACCAAAAAATTATTCAAAAAATATGACAAAAGTAAATTAAAATCACAAAAATTATGCAAAGTCGCGCGTACAATGACAAAAAATGTAAATAACCTTGCTTACAAGACTTATCTTCGAGTTTTCATGTTTTAAAAGCATTTCATGATGTTTTTTTACGTTTGCAGCATATCCTAATAATGTCTGTAATAATTGTTGTCTAGTTAAAAAAAGAATAAATTTTATTACGATTCTTTGTGAACGCAACAAATGTCAATTGAAATTGATGAGCAAAGCAATTGACCATATTACAAGTGTCAATTCAAATAGTTCACTCACCAGAGTTTGATTTCTAAATTTGAATTGTTCTATTAAGCATATTAACTTTGTTAAATTATGATAATATCATAATCTATCATAAATGATTAAATTGTTTCAGTCACATTGTAATCAAGTAACATAACTTCAAGTACTATACTACAAACTACAACAAAATCGATAAGTAGTTATGTAAGCTTTTTGTATCTTTACAAAAATGTGATACCTTAAATATTTCTCGCCTCAAGGTGGGTTCGCCCTTGCGAATGAACCTTGAATGTTGCTTGCCTTAACTCATTACAGGGGTAACATTGAATAATTTATGATCACGGACGTCCACTTTAAAGAGACGAGCTCAAATCACTAAATTAATCAGTATGTTCAATCAAATAAAATGATTTTTTAAACAATTGAAAGATTAAAATAAAAATGATAAAAAAATCTGAATCTATTGTAAATCATTTGAAGGCATTTCAAGCATTTATTATTTGAACTAACTATTAATGTATTGGAATATCTTGAAATTAAAAAGATAATTAGCAAACTCTAACCTATTAAAAATGTAAATATATTAATGTGTTTGAGTAAAAAAAGAATCTATTGTTCTAAGATGAAACTATTGTAAATCATTTCAAGGCATTTATATTTAAAAATAAAAATGATAAAAAATGATTGAAAAGCGAATTTATTGTAAATCATTTTCAAGAATTTATTATTCAAACTAACTATTAATGTGTATGAATATCTTGAAATTAAAGAGATAATTAACAAACTCTAAACAATATTTATATCCTCAATAAATTTCAAAAATAAAAAACTTATATAAACTTTAACATATTAGCCACGGCTTTAAGATGTGGCTTTAAGATGTGGCTAATACAATTAAGATGAATTAACTATTAGCCATGTTTTAAGTCGTGATTAATACTATTAATTTTTTAAAAAAAATGAGTGTGTGCGGTCGCGCACACTCGTCCCAGGATGAATCTGCCCCTGCTCATGAGTTGGCAAACCTCTTTTGTAGCATCTCCTTGTTCGTGAAGGAGAAGCGTTTGATGTTGTCTAGGCTTTTTGCTCTTGCTCAGATTCTAATGTAGATGTTATCGGCGATTAACACTTTTTTGTTTTTGTATGCTTGCGCATGTACTCTTTGTAGTTGTACTTGTATGTATTTTCCACCGTATGACATGCTTATATTTGTATTTGGATCTTGTGTGGTTGTATTGTATAGTCAGCTTTTTATCCGAGACTCAAAAGACATTTTAACTGCTACCAGGGTGAAGGGCGAACCTTTTTGTATTGTATCTTTGTTTGTTGATATCTCTGGCATAGAGCCTCGTTTGGCGCTGACACCATCGCTTTGTGCATGACAACGGTCTTCTTTCAGGATTTTTGAGTTTGGAGGATGAGATCCATGCAATGTCGTAACCTTTACGGGGGCAAAAGACGAACACTTCTAGCCAAATAGTGAGAGGTCAGACAGTCGAGCTAGGCGATGTTGCTGATTGGTTGGATGTAGAAGGACGAGACTCAAAAGACATTTAGGCTCTGTTTGGTTGGGCTGTTGCTGATGGAAAGCTGCTGATGAACTGTTGCTGATAGAAAAATTGCTGATTCTGGAAAACAGGATTTTGTTAAAAAACTGTTTGGGTGAAACAGAGTTTACAAAATGGAGTTTTCAAAAAGTTGTTTGGATACAAAATGGAGTTTTGAATAATACTTTTTTTTCAAATATAACACAAAATAAAATTCATTCATACTAACAGTCAAGCATAGTGTTGAAAAGGAAGCCAGCTAACTCAGTGCATCAGCAAGTTTGAGTGGATAAATTGGCATAAAAATGGCCGGCCACATCAAGCTATGATTTAGTGCAAATTGAAAATCACTCTCATCAAAAACTAATCATGATTTGGGCATTCACTTCAGCAATGGGTAGATTGCTTTCATTCATAATAGATTGAAATATTTCCACGCTAGCAGCAGGCAGGGCCATGAACGATCAATAACAGAACATATCAGACTCATCGTCCACCCAAATAGTCTCTCGGCACCCCTCAGAACTAAATAACAGCGAAGAAAACCCATATCTACTACAGGAAGAGCTAATTAATCCTCCAAAATATACAAAAAGAAAAATCTAACAAAAACATGAACCAAATCACCCGCAAAAAAGGCTCAAAATCAGCTATCAAACAACCCAAGAAAAACTCCAAGACAGGCAGAAAAGGGCGGGGACATCGATAACCAGCAAAATACAGTGAGATGAGCAAAGATTGAGAAATCTTACGGGAAATTCCATACGAGATCGAGAAGAAGACAATGAGGATCGAAACTTCCTTCTGAGAATCGATCGGGGAGAGAGGGAGAGAGAGAGGGAATGAGCGGAGACTGTTTCGCTTCGCTTGCTTTGAAATATGCGAGAATGGCGACACCTGGAGCAGTGGAGGATTGGAGACCGGCGGGGGGAGTCGTGACAGGAGAAACGAAGGAGCTCTGTTTGGTAGCGAAGAAGAAGAAGAAGAGGCGGAAGAGGCGGAAGAAGAGGCGGGAGCAGCAGCAGACGGTTCCTGTCGGGAGATCGGGAGGCGGGAGGCAGGAGGCGGGAGCGGGAGGAGCAGCGGACGGACGGGATCGGGAGGCAGGAGCACCAGAGAGATCGGTTGGTGCGTCTGCGGTTGTCCGCAAGAAAATTCCGCGGCTGGATATAAGAAGAGAACGGCGGTATTTACCAACCGGAGTTTTCAGTATAAGTGCAAACAAACACTGCTTATAACAAAAATTTCATTTCGGTGCAAACGCACCGGAGGCAATCAGCCCAACCAAACGCTACCTTAAACTGCTACCAGGGTGAAGGGGGAGCACTTCTAGCTGGATAGTGAGAGGTCAAGACAATCAAACTGGGGGTGTCGTTGATTGTAGTTGTGAAAGACGGACTTTCGAACATGGGCAACTATGAGGGGGGCAGGCCCTGACGGCGTCGTGACCTACTGTGGAGGAGAATGGCGAACCTTCGATCCAGGACAGTGAGAGGTCATAGGGGCAAGGTCCCGGAGAGACGGCGAGGGGTAGACCCTACCAGCCATTTAGCGAGCGCAAGGCGGACAGGCTCTGACGACGTCGTGACCTACCGCGGGGGAGAATGTAACGCCTCGGAATTTTTGATGATTTATTTTAATCTTCTTTTAGTGTAATAGTGACGTTAGGGCGTTACGTTAATGCGAAGTTAACAGTGTGACGTCGTTAGTGCGTTTCTGTATTCGGTTGATCTTAAATCTGGAAATATCCAAAAACCTAAATCTTAAATTTAGGAAAATCCAACTATTAAACACAAGAATCTCGGAAGAGGGATACAAAGCTGCAGAACAAGCGGATGGAATGGTCCTCTGCATCGACCAAAAGGGGATTACAGAGTGAGGAGTTGGGGCAATGATTGAGCAGTTCAGTGGAATTGATGTGGAATTGACTGGCGGGCGAGAGCAAACGAGTGGAACTTATGGGATGCAATTTTTCGAATTGTGGTCACCTCCACACAAGATGGATGCCAGAAATATCAGCTCTACACTCCTTTGAACATTTTTCCCTTATCATTCACAACAGCAACATATACAAGGAAGAGTCTCAAAAATGTATTCCTCGAGCATTTCTTATCAGCTTGCCTTTGTGATCATCTCCACAAGATTCGGCAAAAAGCTGAAGCACCGTCATGTTAAGCCAACATGAACAATTTTGTTCCACATGAACAATTTTGTTCCACATGAACAATTTTGTTCCACATGAACAATTTTGTTCCACATGAACAATTTTGTTCCACATGAACAATTTTGTTCCACATGAACAATTTTGTTCCACATGAACAATTTTGTTCCACATGAACGGGGGACATTTATCAATTCAACATGAACCATTTTGTTCCACATACTACTCTGACAACTAGATTTTGTTTTGGTGAGGTAAGAAGTGAGGCTATGAAGTTCCATAAAGTTTTGGTTAGAACTTATGGGATGCAATTTTTTATAATTCAACTATTTATAATTCATATTGTTTATTCACATTCAAATAAAAAACTATGTTTTTTTATTGTTTTTTATTTAGGGTCAACGGTTAGAACTTATGGGATGCAATATTTATTATTAAAATAAGAACTTATAGGAACATCACTCTCCTACTTTAAATAAGAACCGACTCAAATCCTGCGAGCCTCTCAGTTAATTATGACGTCTTTTGTATGATGCAATCGTTCATGTAAACAGTATCTCGCGAGCTACGACGAGGTCTCGTCACGTACCCGGAAGTATATAGGAACTTCCCCTACTAAACCAGTGTTGTGCTCGGGACAAGGCACAGAGAGGCTTTTGGGAACTTGGGGTGGGTGGGGTGGGATGGTAGGATCAACGTGCGTCCAACTTGTATCCTGGGGTCTTATTTATATGCAATAAAAATGGGGCTTATATATGGGCTGCGAATAGTGGCCCCGCCTTTTAAAATATTGAGTATTTGGCACCTGGCGAGCTTATTCTGTCACTTTTGGCGAGGTCGACTTATGTCAAGGCCTAGTTCGCTGAGCTCGCCTTGGCGAGACGGAACTAGTCGCGAGGATTATGATAATGTGCTTGCTACCTAAGTAGGGATTGTTGGTGAACTCGTTGATAGTATAGGCAAGTTCTCGATCCAGATTGCTCGACTTATTGTTCGTCTCTTTAGGCCGATGGACCATTTTTGGAGGTCATGGGGCTCACCACTGGGTCGGGGCCCACCTTGATGAATATGGTTGTGCAATCAAATCATCCATAATTCATTTTTAATGCCCTAGGTTTACAATTCACTGTGACCATTGCTCGCTTGATAATGGTGTTGAGCATCGTATCCTTATATGGGCTTGTGATAACGTCCATAGATTGCCAATGTGACATGTTGTAATTCTTCGGATGCAACAATTTAATTTGCTATAATCTTTTACATTCTATATTTTTATATGGGCTTGTGATAATGTCCATAGATTCCCATTGTGACATTTTGTAATTCTTCGGATGCAACAAGTTAATTTGCTATAATCCTTTACATTTTATCCATCAAATGTTCAATTTGATTACTAAATTCTGTCATTACGCTCATATCTAGAGGAAGTGAGAGGATAGAAACTTTTTAAGAGGATCGGATCCTGGTGCATTGTGCCTAAGGAAGACGAGTCTAACTGGTTCTCAATGCTTTGATAGGACCCTATGTTGATTAGGTGACGGAAGCTCTAACGAAAGGTATTGTGGAAGGGAACACCAGATGTGGCGAGAGTAGGTGTAATTTGTGGTGTCACTATAGTAAGGATGGTCAAAGGATGGGGTGTTGATCATCAATTTGTGTGGAAGATCCTCTATTGGGGAAGAGACATGTCTACGCTTACAACTGCAGATAGAAGGTTGTAGAAACGCCTAATGGGAACGATTGTGAAGAGTTACAATGAAGAGGATTGTTGAACGTATACTAGAACTGTCATATGGCTTGAAAACAAATATCAAGAGATCTGGAAGCGATTGTTTGATGGTTGCGAAAGAAACAACAAAATTTCCACATGGAGAAGATTTATCAAAGATTTAATAGGTAGAACTTGATTGCACAAACACACATGCAGAAGGTGGACCACATAGGCAATTTTCTCGTTGCTAGTAATTACAGAGTAATTTGTTTTCCCGTTGGTAGAAATTACAGAGTAATTTGACTGCTGACAAAGGTGTTGACATTGTAGTATGGTTGATTTGAAGAAATCTTGTGTTGAATATGATTGTGATGTTGGGGCAAAGGCTATGGCAGGGTCATCGATGAAACAAAGAGGAGATGGGAACCCTAAGAGTCGACTGGGACGAGCATGGATCCTAGAACCAGAGTTGTGCACGGGACAAGGCACAAAGAGGTTTTTGGGAACTTGGGTGGGTGGGGTGGTCAACGTGCCTCCAACTTGTGTCCTGGATCCTATTTATATGCAATAAAAAGGGCTTTGTATATGGGCTGCTAATAGCCGCCCCCTCCTCTTAAAATATTGAGTATCTGGTGGCACCTGGCGAGTTTAGTATGTGCCACTTTTGGCGAGGTCGCCTTATGTCGAGGCCTAGTTCGTTGAGCTCGTCTTGGCGAGACGGAACTAATTGTGAGGATTATGGTAATCTGCTCGCTACATAAGTGAGGGACCGTTGGTGAACTCGCTAATAGTATAGGCGAGTTCTTGATCCTGATTGCTCGACTTTCTTGTTTTTGTCTCTTTAGGTCGATGGACCATTTTGGGAGGTCAGGGGGCTCACCACTGGGTCGGGGCCCACCTCGATGAATATGGTTGTACAATCATATCATCGAGAATTCATTTTTTATAATGCCCTACATTTACAGTTGGCAGTGACCATTGCACGCTTGACAATGGTGTTGAGCATCGTATTCTTATACGGTCTTGTGATAACGTTCATAGATTGCCATTGTGACATTTTGTAATTCTTCGGATGCAACAAGTTAATTTCCTATAATCTTTTGCATTCAATCCATCAAATGTTCAATTTGATTACTGAAATCTGTCATTACGCTCATATCTAGAGGAAGTGATAATAGGAACTCTTTAAGAGGATCGGATCCTGGCGCATTGTGTCTGAGGAAGAAGAGTCTAACTGGTTCTCAATGCTTTGACAGGATCCTATGTTGATTAGGTGAGGGAAGCTCTAACGAAAGGTATTGTGGAAGGGAACACCGACTGTGGCGAGAGTATAGGCGTAATCTGCAGCGTCAACTATAGTAAGGATGGTCAAAGGATGTGGTGTTGATCATCAATTTGTGTGGAAGATCCTCTATTGGGGAAGAGACATGTCTATGCTTACGACTGCAGATAGAAGATTGTAGACACGCCTAATGGGAACAATTGTGAAGAGTTACAATGAAGAGGATTGTTGATCGTGTACTAGAACTGTCATATGGCTTGAAAACAAATATCAAGAGGTTTGGAAGGAACTGTTTGGTGGTTGCGAAAGAAACAACCAAATTTTCACATATGGAGAAGAATTATCAAAGATTGAATAGGTAGAATTTGATTGCACAAACACACATGCAGAAGGTGGACCACATAGGCAGTTTTCCCGTTGTTAGTAATTACAGAGTAATTTGTTTTCCTGTTGCTAGTAATTACAGAGTAATTTGACTGCTGGCTAAGGTGATGCCATTGCAGTATGGTTGCAGTATGGTTGATTTGGAGGAATCTTGTGTTGATTATGATTGTGATGTTGGGGCAAAAGCTTCGGCTGGGTCATCGATGAAACAAAGAGGATACGGGAACCCTAAGAGTCGCCTGGGACGAGCGTGGATCCTAGAATCATTGCTCTAATACAAAATTGTTACGACCAAGTTTATAGCATGCATGCGGGGATAAGATGAAAAGAATCAAAGATATAGAAACGGACGGATGCCTACTACAGAGGATTGCAAGGAGGAAGCTGACACGACCTCTAGGGTTAGAAAAGACTCAAATTCACACTTATATTCCACATAATGGGCTATAAACACAACTCACACGAACACTTGTGAATGAGGCTCCTATTCAAAATATAGTTGGCAGTGTTAACTACTTCAGTCCAAAAGGACTTAGGCAAGTTTGACTCTGCCAATAATGTCTTTCCCCATTCAATTAGAATTCTATTTTTTCTTTTCAGCTTCCTCATTTTGTTTGGGAGTTCTAGAAGCTAAAAAGCTTCATCTTATTCTTCCATCCTCGTAGACAGAATAATTGAATTTCAAACTCTGTGTCATGATCACTTCTGATTGTAGACACTTAAGTGTTAAATTCATATTGAATCTGTTTAATGAATCTTGAAAGGATCTAAAATGTCATACTTAACTCTCAGAAAGAACACTCAGTTGAATCTAGAAAAATCATCCACAATTACTAATGTATAGGACTTTCCCCCTAAGCTTTGAGTAGAAATTGGACAGAACAAGTCCATATGTAATAGATGAAGTATTTTAGGTGAATCATTCTTACAAATTGGTATGAATGATGATTTGTTTGTTTACCTAATTGGCATACTCTACATGGATTCAATTTTATATACATACCTTTTGGTAAGCCCCTAATTAAGTTTTTTTTACAAGCTTGGCTATGGTCTTATGATTTAAATGACCAAGCCTCCTATGACAAAGCTCTTTCATGTCTACATCAGCCTTGAATAAACAGATTTCTTTTTTATTTGATCTAAAGTCAATCACATATACATTTTCTTTATAAAACAAGACAACACAATTATATATGTTTTATTGTTGACTATTTGTCATATGTTATGAGTAAACACAAACTTGTATTCATCATCACAGAACTGGTTACTGCTAATTAGATTATATTGAAGTCTTTCAATATAAACTACTTTGGAGAAAGATACAATAATAAAAATAACAAAATGTGAAAATACAAAACTAAATGTGACAATAATCCAAACACAGCAAAAAAAACTAATAAAAAAGAACCCTCGAATTACAACTATAACATCAATAAGATCAATAAAATCATAAAAATAATCCTCCCATAAACGGACTTACTGATTCTATCAGTTGATTGAGATTAAGAACATCCCATGAATTTTTAAACTCCGACGTATTCTGATTCGAGTGGATTTTTAGACTATGGCGTGCCTTCAACTTGTGTCCTAGGGTTTCAATTTATAGGCAATAAAAAGGGGGGTTATATATGGATTACGAATAGCCTCCCTGCCTCTTAAAATATTAAGTACATGGCACCTAGCAAGGCCGCCTTATGATGAGGCCTAATTCATTAAGCTTGCCTTGACGAAACTGGTTGCAAGGATTATGGTAGTCTGCTCGCTGCATAAGCAAGGTTTCATTGGTGAACTCGACGATAGTATAGGCGAGTTCTCGATCTTTCGGTTGATGAGCTCGTGGGTAGTATAGAAAAGTTCTTGATCTCTTGGTTGATGAGCTCACATGTAGTATAGGCGGCGAGTAATTGATCCTCAGCTTTGGTGAGCTCACCGATAGTATAGGCGAGTTGATATTCATTGCTCGACTTTCTTGTTCTCGTCTCTTTAGGCTAATGGACCCTTTTTAGAGGTAAGGGGCTCACCACAGGGTCGGGGCCCGCCTCAACAAATATGGGTTGTACAATTATATCACCCACAATTCGTTATTTCTAAATGTCCTAGGTTTACAATCCAAAATAATCATTGCTCGCTTGATAAAGGTGTTGAGCATCGTATTCTAATACGGCCTTGTGAGGACGTCCTAGATTGTCATTGTGACATTGTCATTCTTTGGATGCAACAAGTTAATCTGTTATAATGTTTTACATTATATCCATCAAATGTTCAATTTGTTTATCGGAATCTATCATTACGATCATGTCTAGAGGACGTGAGATGATAAAACTCTTTAAGAGGATCGGATGCTGGCGCATTGTGCCTCAGAAAAGGAAGAAGAGTATGACAGGTTCTTAATGCTTTGATAGGATCCTATGTTGATTAGGTGAGGGAAGCTCTATCGAAAGGCATTATGGAAGGGAACACCAACTGTAGCGAGAGTATAGATGTAATCAGCAGCGTCAACTATAGTAAGGATGGTCGAAGGCTGTGGTGTCGATCATCAATTTGTGGAAGACCCTTGGGGAAGACACATGTCTATGTTTACGACTGCAAATAGAATGTTGTAGGCATGCCCAATGGGAATGATTACGAAGAGTTGTGATGAAGAAGATTATTGTTCGTGTACAAGAACTGTCATATGGTTTGAAACAAAGAACCCTAGGAGTCGACTGGAACGACCATGGATCCTCAAATCACTGCTTTGATACAAAATTGTTGCGAACCAAGTTATAGCAAGCATGCGGGGATAAGATGAAGGGAATCAGAGATACTGGGGCTAGGAATCGACGGATGCCTACTGCAGAGGGCTGCAAGGAGGAAGCTGCCAGGACCTCTAGGGTTAGAAAAGACTCAAATTCACGCTTCCATTCCATATAATGGGACACAACTCACACGAACAATTTGTAAAAGTGTCTAAACAAGCGGCTGATTATAAAGAAACAAAATGCGATAATAAAAGACTAAATGTGACATTAAGGACATCTAGAGAATTTTAGACTCAAACGTCTTCTGATTCAAGTGAATTTTGGATTCCTTAATAAAATGATCGCCATCTTCGAGGAGAGTAAGAATAAAAACTTGTAATCAAATGCATCAAAATTGTAATGATCCAAATCTCAACAAGAATTAAAACAACACAAAAATTCCCGATGACGAGAATGATAAAAAAATCAGTGTCGCAATTTTTCTAGAAATTTTATACCTCAATTTTACTTAATTCAATGATGATTTTCTTTCAGGAATATTTTTGAGACATTAATTCGTTGGTGGTCTTTGATTTCTCATGTAATAACATGGCCTTAACCCTGAATGGATGTGGCTGGCAGTCAAGAAAGTATGGATCTTACATTTAATGTATTAAGTTGTAAGAAGGTTGAATATGACTAAGGCTCTATTTGTTTGGGCGTTTCGCTGCTCCGTTTTGGGCAAACGCCGCCGAAAGGAGGGTAAACAAATGAACCTCCGGCAGCGTTTGCTCCGTTTCCACCCGCCCGCCTTGAGAAACGCGCAAAAAAGCTCCGTTTGGAGCAGCCACCTCCCACCTCCATTTCGAACACTCCGTTTCCACCCGCCGGATCGACCCGCCACCGCTGAAACAAATGAAGCCTAAATTTGAAGGTTTGGATAGTTTGGATATTAAAAGGCTTAAGCTTATGGATTAAGAGATCTTTACTTAGAGATTAATTGAATTAAGTCGGTTTCCCAAACTGACTTCTCCGAGTTATTAAGACGACTCTTACCTTTTGATCCTGCATCATGCTCTTGACGATTCTCCCCCACTATCTTCCGCTAGGGTTTACCGAGCCATATCGGATCTCCGTCGAACACATTAGATTTTTGTTGTCACTAGCTAGAGCTCAACAATTTCTCACCTTCAGGCGAAGATAGCCGTGATTTCTCTTCTACTTTCTCTTTGAAATCGACAAGTAAATGGTTGGTGTTTCTACGGTGATCAGAAAGTAGTCAAACAATTGGTCTCACTGTCAACGCAATATGAGCTTATAGATTAACATATTAGAAGGATTGTGTTGGCCTTACTTATGTTGGATATGAGTAAAGTATCAATCATATGACTCATTGGAGTTGTATTTATCGACTGGTGTATTGTTGACACTACAAGACGATATTGTAAATATTGCCGAGTAGACAAAGCGATATCTGATAGATCCTCTTGTCTGAATTTACAAGGCGATATTGTGAATATCGCCGGTTAACAAGGCATAGCGTCGTGTTGACAAGACATCGACGTGCTAACAAGACAGCGTCGTGTTTACAAGACAATGTCGTGTTGACAAGACAGCGTCGTGTTGACAAGACATGGCGTCGTGTTGACAAGACATGGCGTCGTGTTGACAAGACATGGCGTCGTGTTGACAAGACATGGCGTCGTGTTGACAAGACATGGCGTCGTGTTGACAAGACATAGCATCGTGTTGACAAGACGATATTATATGTTTACTCCAATTAAAGTCTCGGGTCTGTGGATAGCGTAGGCGCGCGTCTATCTTATATCCCTGTAATACAAATAGATAGGCGATTAGGTTTTATTACATGCCTTTTTGAGATCAGACAAGAAAACGGGTTTCCCGAGTTCCTAAAATCCCGCTGCCTCTTTTGTGAGATTCTGTCCAGTCGTCGCCGCTTCTCCTGGACGAATCTAGCAATTCGTGGAAACACTAAGAACACTCATTCTCTAGCCCAGCTCTTGTTGGACAAAAGCTTGGGGTTCCTCGCCACTTGTGTGGATATCTGTAAAGACGTGGATCTACTTCTGCGCTCGAGACTCAGCCACCTGTTGTTTAGCAATAGATCGAGGTTAGCAGTTTTTGGAGCATCTTGATCAAGTAGGGACTCGATTCCACACAGGTAACTTGCATACTAGTTGTATTTCACTTCATGATTAATGATTATTGCAATATCCTTTACTGTTTAGGGTTTTCTTGTAACTTTACTACGGACATTTGATGTGTAACTACTCACTAAAGAAAACTCAACAGTGATATTAGAGCCAGGTTGTGCGATTAGCATTTTTCAGAAGTTTGTTGGAACCTAGCCAGGAGCGTCTGTGCTTTCGTTGTGATTTTCATGTCTCTCCTTAGCAGTAATCACCCTTTTGATTGGTGTGTGAAATCAAATGTCTTGGATTTTGAATCTGACATTGAAGGACGAGCTTATCTACTGCATAAGTGGAGATGTTTGTGCTTGTGTCAAGTACTTGCAAATCTGAAGATTTAGAAGTGTTCTAAATGTTCTAATCTAGCTTTAAAACATCAAGTGTTGATGATTTAAATTTATGCACATCTGTGTTGTATCTGAAATGTGAATGGTGTAAAAGCTTTTATGTTTTGTGATATATGTGCAATGATTAAAAGTTAATCATGATTAATTGTTCATCACATGTCATAAAATCCTTTAAAATTAATTTTAGATGTACAGATGCCTTCTGATGGACGATACTCTTTTTTCTTGATCGATAAAGTGTGAGTCTGCCAAGGCAAGGTGCATTAATCAATCTTGTTAAGGATGCAAGTAGATAATTATGATATTTTCCGCAGTCGACATTGGGTCCAACTTCACAAGGTAACCTCAACGGTTGAATGCCCAAAGGCATAGGGTTGACATGCACCATAAGATGAATGTGAATAAATGTTATCCATCAATCATACAAGAGTTGCATGATGATGCAATTAGCAAATATTGTCTAACTAAAATAGGCATATTATGGGTGATCAGTCAAAGATGACTTATGATAGAGTGAAATACGGATCTTGTCTTCTACAGAGTAGCTTACATAAACACTCTGAATTGATATTAAGGGTCATCAATTTGAAAAAATAGTAGGAATGTTTAATAAAAGACCTTATTAAATTAAAATGTATTTTGAAATATAGTTCTAAAATTATTTTGCATAATCTTGTAAAAATTTCATGTCAAGTGTATCACACTACATCTTATCACTGAGAGTCATCTTTAAGAAGGACAAACTCAATGGGACTAACTTTCCTGACTGGTATAGAAACCTGATGACTGTCCTCAGGCAAGAGCGCAGGCTCTATATCTTGAAAAACGCATATCCAAGCTTCATGAAGTTAAATTATTTGACTCATTTGATTATGAATCATTTGAGCAATTTGACTCTTGCTCATTAGGCAAAATGTCTAAAGTCACATTCACTAGACATACTGAGGGGCTAAAGATTTCTTGGGTATAATACATAGTGATGTATGTGGATTCATGAGTTCTATGGCTAAAGGCAAGTTCCACTACTTCATTACGTTTACTGATAATTACAGTGCATACGGATATGTGTATCTTATGAATAACAAATCTAAAAATTTTGAAAAGTTCAAAGAGTTTAAGAATAAAGTACAAAATCAACTGAGAAAAATGATTAAAGCACTCTGATTTGATCGAGGTGGGGAATATTTGAGTCATAAGTTTCATGATCATCTGAAAGGTGGTAGTATTGTATCACAGCTCACTCCACTTAAAACACCACAGCATAATGGTGTTTCTGAGAGGAGAAATCATACTTTATTAGACATGGTGTGATAAAAGATGAGTTATGCAGATCTGTCTGTTTTCTTTTGTTGGATATGCTCTAGAGATGGGTGCTTTCACACTAAATCATGTTCCAACGAAGACGATTTTAAAGAAACCATATAGAATATGAATTGGGAAGCATTCTAGTATATCTTTCATTAAAATTTGAGATTTTAAGGCATAAGTGAGACGTCAAATGTCTGACAAACTCGAGGTCAAATCAGATAAATGTTAGCTAGTGGGGTATCCTAAGGTAAGTAAAGGACAATATTTCTACAATCAGTCTGGAGGCAAAGTGTTTGTCGCAAGTACTGGTGTCTTTCTACAGAAAGAGTTCTTATCCAGAAAAACTGCAAATATAGAACTTGAAGAAGTTCAAAAACCATAAATAAGGAATGAACCAGAATTAACATCTAAGCAAGTACTACAAGTTGTTGTAGCTAGAGAGCATGCTCAAGAAACACAAGTCATACGTAGATCGGTAGACCTAGATTTGAGATTGCAATATATGAATTTTTCGTGTCTCAAATAGATAATGTGATGTGAACTCAAACCATTCATTTATAATTAGGGGATGAGATTAACTAGGGCAAGATCATAATAATCAACTATTCATTTATAATGTAGCCATTAAAATTTACTAAGGTTCACAAGTGAAGAAGATGAGAGGTATACCACGGAAGAAGAGGTCACAGCGGTTTTGTCTTCAAGTAGGAGGCCAAGCGGGTGGAAGATCTCCAATGGCTCGAAACTCCAAGTGAAAGCTGGTCTGGAATCGAGACAGTAGAGGGAAGCAAAGCTCCGGTCGAAAATGTCGAGGAAGCTCAGCCAAACTCCAGCCGAAATAGGGAACAACAGCAGCACATGTGACGGGAACGATGACAGAAACATGGGAAAAGGATAGCAACAGAACTAGAACAGGGCTGGCGGTGGCGTCCAGAGCAGGAGCTCAGCGAGTAGTGCAGCGCCCGGCGCTTGTGTGCAGAAGAACTTGTCTGCAGGAGTGGCCCGGCGGCTGGAGTGAGGGAAGTGGTCGACATGGTCCTAGGAGAGCTTCGGCTTCAGCAACGGCGGCAGAAAAGGCTTCACGAGGACTCGAGCAGGCGGAATGCGGCACTGGAAGGAACCGAACAGAGACGTGATAATGCTCTATTCAATTCCTTCTTCCAACCGTCGGTACTATTGGGGAAAGGTCTATTTTATAACTTGAATTAGGGTTTGGGATTGGCTATTACATGCGCATGTAATGGGCATGTGACGGGCATGTGATGGGCATGTGATGGGCATGTGATGGGCTTGTGATGGGCTTCTGATGGGCTTCTGATGGGCTTTTGATGGGCTTTTGATGGGCTTGTAACGGTGGTAGAATTTAGGGACATTTAAAATGGACTTTAAAAGGGATGAAATTTTCAGAAATTATAAAATTATAGTCAATTAAAATTTGTTTGCCCTAAATTAACTTATCTCCTAAAATACCAAATCTATGCATTTAAGGTCTTGTTTGTTGAAACCGAAAAACGGTCTCCTGTGGAGTTCACCCTTGGGGAAGGGGTGGTCTCGCGCCTACTTCACTCCTACAAGCAAGACAACAAAGAAAACAAGTAAAGACCGACCCAAGGGCTCGGCGGGGAGGACCCACCACACACCCGGAAGATCTGAGAGCGCTTCCCCTCCTTAGACAGAGGCCGAGCTAAGGTACCCTCAGAAAGTACGTGAAAACTGGAGCAGGAGAGCACAGGAAGCATGCCTTCTGAGGTACTCCTTAGGTCCTATTTATAGTTTTTGGAATCTGAACTGCCAATAACCAAATGAACTGGCCTGAAGTTACCAAAAAACCCTTGGTTGGGTCTGCCAACAGCCAAACTCCGCTGTTTTGAAGGGCTATAGGCAGACCAGCGGGGGCAAAACAGTAAAAAGTACCTCACACATCCAGGCGAGCTGGGGAGCTTGATCACCTCGGCAGGTCTTGCTCGCCTGCTGTTGCCGAGCTCCGTTGCGAGGGCGCGAGCTGGGACGGTGAGCTCGCCCATCCATTGGTCGCCATCAGTTGACCTGAGCTTGACGATTCTTGGACTAGCTCGGCGAATGCCGAGCTCGGGGTCGACGAATGCTGATCTTCGTTCGGCGAATGCCGATCTCCGGTCGACGAATGTCGATCTCCGGTCGACGAATGCCGATCTCCGGTCGACGAATGCCGATCTCCGGTCGACGAATGCCGATCTCCGGTCGACGAATGCCGATCTCCGGTCGACGAATGCCGAGCTCGGGCTCGGCTCCTCTATTGCCGAGCTCGCCCACTATCTTCAGCCCGATCTGTCTGGTTCCTGGCGACCTTGCTCGCCGGACACAGGGTTGTACATTGTTGGTCGGTCACACCAACGAGCCAAACAAAATTATGCGAACAGCATGCGCGATACAAAATTAACATTCAAGCGCTCATAACACGCGTAATACAACTCAACGCTACACAATAATCCAAAAAATGCACAAAAGTGTGTGCTATAATAATAAAAGACACGAGCGATAATAATAAAAAAAAAGTGACGCGGGTTGCATCAATTCTCCCAGAGTTGAAATAGCTCGACCCCGACAAGACTCGATGTAACCTGCAAGTAGAAAATCCGACTGTTGCTCAAAGAAGTGCTACAAACTGCTCTGCCGAAACTGTCGCTGCGACTTTGAACCTGGAGGTAACCTCTCATCCAAGAAAGAGACGGAAAATAAACCTCCTTTGGAAAATTATAATCCTGGTTGATGAAATCAACCATGAGATTATAAGGTCCCAAACAAGGTGGCAAACCATCAGTCGAAATTTTATGTCAAATATTTAAATAAACAGTAACTATTAGAGCATTCAGATGACGACAGGGACAGTGTGTGGGGCAAACATGAGGTAGGGGGAAAAGCGGGAAACAAGAGCAAGGTAGAAAGTAAAGCAGGAAGCAAGCATGATCAACCTGTGAAATTAGTAACTCATAACACAACGTACGCACGTTCGATAAACACCTACGAACGTCTGCTAGACCCAAATCGAATATTGTCCTAATTTCACCTGATGAAATTTCGCTCGAGTCACAAAATTTTAAATAGATCTCGAAATTGTCGTGTAAAATTTTCCATAAAAATCCTTTGAAATGGATGTCCCGATGGGGAGTAAAATATCTAAAAATCATCTCGGCTCCCTCAATACGAATAGACCTCGAATGTCTACAGCTAAAGAGAAGTGATGTGGACTAAATGCGTGCTCGTTGAATACGAAGTCGATGAAAGGTGGCGCCTCGAGGGCCACAAGAGAGAGGACACTGAGCACAATGTCTGTGGGCTCAAGGGTTTGTGGCGGTAGTCTGCTAAAAAAGTCAGGACACGTGACGAACGAGTCTAGGTCACCTAAGATGAGGGTCACATGCAAATTCCTCTGGGAGAAGAGAGCGAACTTGTGTCATTCGGAGTTAGTGACATCTCACTAATAAGTTCTTCTGAAAGCGGGGGCTCAAAAAATAACTCAGTTGCTAAAATAGGTGTTGCCCTAGAGGCAAGTGGATCCACGACTTCATCTAGTGGGATAAAAGTGGGAGAAAGCTCTTCTTCCTGGAGCAGGGGCTCGGGAAGAAACTCCTCGATCGAAGGGGATGTTATAGTGGAGACACGTGGAGTCACGACATCAGTCAGAGTGATAAAGATAGGAGGAAGCTCTTCTTCCTTGAGCAGGGGCTCGGAAAGAAACTCTTCGACTGATGGGAGGGCTATAGTGGAGACAAGTGATGTGACGACTTCAGTCGGGGTGATAAAGATAGGAGAAAGCGCTTCTTCCTAGAGCATGGGGCTTAGGAAGAACCTCCTCGACTGAATGGACTATCACGGTGGGGTGGGTGGGACTAAGGTGCTCGTCGTGAGTCTGACGAGACGAGACAGAGGACTATCGAAAGACCTAACCTCGGGCTCCACTGTGTGATATGAAGGTTGGAGGTATGCAGGAGCAGCATAATGTGTGTGTATTGTCGCCTCTAGGTTGTGAACAGAGGTGCACAACCCACTCAGATTTTGCTTGAGTTCTACGGTGACGAACTCAACTTCTTTCCGCAAAGATTTAATACGTGCACCTAATTTGTTTTTTTAAAAAATTCAAAACCTAGAATTTGAAAATGACCGGCGCTCGGTTATTCCACGATAGAAGTGAGATATCCCAGCAGTCACACCAAACTGATGTGAACTCAAACATAGGGTTGTAGTTTTAAAACAAGAAAATTGCAAACTCTTAAAATAAGTGCGGCGCAAGAGAATTTCGTGGGCTATTCTGCGGCCTAAGCGCGCAAACACTCGTAAAGCTACAGCACGATTAGGGGTGTGCGTGGTGCGGTTTGGCGCGGTTTTGGTCATAGCAAAACAACACCGTACCGAAATTACGTGGTGCGGTTTCGGTTTGGTGCGATTTTTTGCGGTGCGGTTTCGGTGCGGTTTCGGTGCGGTTTTTAGCATGCAATATATATTGGCACAAAAAAGACAATGTGAGATAAAATAAGATGTAAAATTTAGGTAAAACATAATTATATGAGTTATATTATCATGAACTAAAGCAAGAAAATAACTAAAGAAAGAATTTAACTCTATGCACTAATATAACTAATTAATTACTAATATTAATTAATAATTTATAAATTATACTTTTATTTAGATGTATGTGATATGTCACGTGTTTATACAACAACATTCAAGCCTTTATCCCACTATGGCGGGTCGGCTATATGGATTCTTTGTCGCCATTGCGCAGTGGTGATATGTCACGTATTTATGAAAAATAACAATATATAATTAGTCAGTGCGGTTTGCGGATTTTGCGGTTTTCAAAATCTGAAAACCGCACTGCACCGAACCGCGCTCGGTTTGTAAAACTTCAAAACTGTGTCGCGCTGAAACTAGGCGAAGCGGTTTGTGCAGCGCCGCGCTACATAGGAGAAGAACCAACCTCCCCATCGAAGGTATGACTCTAGCAGCGGATAGATCCCGCCTCCAAGATCAATTTCCTCCCACTTGACACCACAATCTCATCATTGAAAGTAACTTTATCTTTCAATTCAATGTCCTCCACAAATCTTTGCTCATAACATATATTCGACCAAAAACCCATTTGAAGTGAGGTAGCTCAGGATAATAAAATTCTAATTTGAAACTATCAATCTTTAGTTTGCAGCGACTGAAAAGATAAGATGAAGATGCGAAATCATAGTAATAGAGCTTAAAAGATATAAGTCGTGATGGAGGCTTGAGATCACCTGAATGACTAAATAGCAAAGTCATGATGAAGGGTTGTGATCACTTGAATGCCTCCAGATCTAAAATAGGTAAATGCACACAAAAAATTCATCATACACAATAAGAAGCTAAATATACATGTAGTAAATTCCAACATGTACTGCAGATAAGAGAAAAGACACCACTAAAATAATGGCAACACAAACTGTGTGAAGGATCTGTGCTGCCAATAAACAATACCACTAATTTCGTGCACTGTGGCACTGAAAGGGTATAGGATCCCGTGGGGGATGACATTTCTGTTATATTTGGTTTCCGGTGCATCCGGTGGGTCGAAACATCACTTTGGAACCAGAGGGGGAGAGGTGGGGGTTTAGGTGGGGGTCGAAACGGAGCAGATCGGGGAGTTTTCTCCTTGCTGCGGATGCAAACTGAGCAAACTCCCCCGCCGGCCGTTTGTTTACCCGCCGTCGGGCGGCGTTTGCCCCAAACCGAGGCGGCGAAACGCCCCGAACCAAACTAAGCCGAAGCTATAGAGAGAGAGTGGTGGGAGAGAAGGCGGCACAAAGAAATCAAAAAGAGGCACAAAAGAATATATGAGGAGAAAGAAAGAACACTCACAATGCTGCCAAATTTTCGGGCTCAGACAATATTCATTTCTCCAACATTCTTGCTCCATCTCCTGACCATATTCGTCATCTTTACTATGGTAGGTATTACCTGGAATGAAAAATTATTAAAACAGTGGGGTGGAGACAACAATCTTGATGGAAGACGGGATCCAAAGGTGATGGAAAGGAATTGAATCGGTTAAGATATGTTCGTAATTAGCTCCGCGGATAGATTAGGAAGCCCTAATTGCCGGCCAACAACCTCGAAAACCGAAGCCCTTGAACGGAAGTAACGAAACATAGGGCATACCTTTGGCGAAGGAGACGATGGAGGAAGGAAGGTGGATCTGTAGAAGGAGAGGTGTTGGGATGAGAGCAACGCAGATCGGCACCGGCAGTCGTTCCCGAGTGGAGTACTGCGTGCGAAGATCTTTGGGGAGAAGGGAAGCCCTATCGCGAGCGGCGACGCCGGCGAGTGAGGAGAAAAGTTTCTTGAACAGGGGACGCGAGTTTAGGAGAGGGTTTTGAACGCGTTAGGGTTTACGCCGTCGCCGAGGTTCATTTGTTTCCCGTCTTTCGGTGGCGTTTGTCCAAAACGGAGCTCCGAAACGCCCAAACAAATAGAGAAGAAATGTCGTTCGTAACGCTGTCAGAAACATCGTTCCGAAATCCCATTTCGAAAAGCCGTTCCGAAGCGCCACGTGACATCCATTACAAAACACTGTTTGAAAAGCCATTCTGAAACATGTCGTGTCGAAACGCCGTTCCAAAACAAGCAGTCTCGAAACGCCGTTCAGAAACAACCTGTCTTGAAACGCCGTTTCGAAACAAGCTGTCTCAAAATACCGTTCCGAAACGATATTTCAAAAAGCCATCCCGAGGCAAGTGGCGTTTTGGAACGGCTATTACTAATAGCGTTTCGAAATGGCATTTTTGAAAAGGCTTATCAAAACTGCATTTTAAAAGTGACGTTTTGAAAAGGCGTTTCAAAAAGTGGCGTTTTGAAATGACATTTCAAAACGCCACTTGAAATGTCGTTCATGATTTCAATATATTTTATTTAAATTTTAGCATTAATGGATGAGCTCATTCATAATATTGATAGGAGCTGCCGCATTGAGGTTTACAACAACAAATACTAGCTCGAGTTTGACAGTCGAGTGTACAGACGTCATGGATACATTGTATATGGATATGCTCAAAACTGTTGTAACTTGCCGCTGCTTTGTAAGTCGCTTTTTGATCGTTGTGTCGCGGGAAGGGGCATGAACAGTTCACGTCAATGTTGGGGTTTATCGAACATCACGAGCAGTGGCAGATTCAAAAAAAAATTATTGCAGACAGACTTGAAAAGTACAAAAAAAATTTATTCAAATAATATGACAAAAGTACATTAAATCACAAAAAATATGCAAAAGTTGCGGATACAATGACAAAAAAATGTAAATAAGGCTCTATTTGTTTGGGCGTTTCGGAGCTCCGTTTTGGGCAAACGCCACCGGAAGGCGGGTAAACAAATGAACCTCCGGCGGCGTTTGCTCCGTTTCCACCCGCCCGCCTTGAAAAACGCCCCAAAAAGCTCCGTTTGGAGCAGCAACCTCCCCCCTCCGTTTCGAACACTCCGTTTCCACCCGCCGGATCGATCCGCCACCGCCGAAACAAATGAAGCCTAAATTTGCTTACCAGACTTATCTTCGAGTTTTCATGTTTGGAAAGCATTTCATGATGTCTTTTACGTTTGCAGCATGTCATAATAATTGTTGAAGCCAAAAATGACCACAACTGAAGTTCGAAGAAAAAGGGGTGCAGCCAAAACCTACTTCTCTCAAGTCTCACCCCTTGACTGGATTCTAAGGACCTAAGACTGACCCAAAAGCCTCAGCAGGGAGGTCCCACCTCACACCCGGAAGATCTCTGAGAGCTTCCCCTTCAAAGCCAAAGCTGGGCTAAGAGCTCCTCAGAAAGCACTGAGATTTGGGAGACAATGATAGCTTGCTTTCTAAGGAGCCCTTATGGGTCTATTTATAGCATTTGGTTGTCCTGAAATTACTGAAAAGCCCCTAGTTGATCTGCCAATAGCCAAAACTCGCTGTTTTTCTGAGGGTACTGGAGTAATTTCTCCTGAGGACAATTAGGACATTCTTTCTGAGGCCTTGGGCCCCACTCGGCGAGAACTGTGCCGAGACCTTTCTGCCTAAGGCATGGCGCGAACGTTTTCGCCCGGCGTAGGCGAGAACTCTCTGAGATGGGAGCTTGTCTCGGGCGCAAGCGCTTCCGCGCAGACCGCGCTCGACGCTCTCGGCCCACGGTTTCTCTTTTAACGATCGGGCGAGAACGGTCCCGCCCTCTTTGGGCGAGATCCTTCCTTAGGGCGGGAACACTTCGGCTAACCCAACTGCGACCATTGTGCCTCCTTGACTGGCTCAGCGAATATGGGGTTATACACAATCCCCGCTCTTTTTGAGCTAGCACCGCGCTCGAAAAGACATGTCCAACCCAAAATATTCGCTGAGCACGTGTCAACATCAGGGAATCTTTCGGTGGGTCGTACGGTGCCTATAAATATGTGTGCTGATAGACTGCCATAATACTTCCCTCGAGTCGACATTCTCCCCTTGAGCTCTCGCCTTCTCTCGCTATGCCTTCCAAGCGGGCCGACAAACCGCTTCCGCAGGATCTGCAGGATCGTATTAATGCGGCACAGGCGCGAGCCAGGGCTAATAGCGCCCTGGTTGCCCCATGGCTAGCAAGACAATCGTCGGTTGCTGAGCCTTCTCTGCCTAAGAAGAAGAAGAAGAAGGCGAAGGTGGTGCAGCGGGACCTGTCCCGCGAGAACAGGAGCCCGCCCACCCCGACCCCTAGTCGCGCGGATGGCCCCTCTCCGCGGAAGGTAAGCTGGATATACCAATTACTAAAAGCCAGCTGTCCATTTGTTTGACGTGGTACCTCTCGCAGGAGACGGTTCCCGACGCTTCCGCGTCCCCGCGAGAACACTTGGACCCACCCTCTAGTCATCACGATGATCAACCGCGGGTTCCAGAGGTGGCTCCCCCACCCGACCCGAACGTTGCAGGTAATGGTTCCCCTCTCGCACCTCCAGATCTCGGCATCCGGGAGAGCGGGGCGAGAGCTGCGAATCAGTCTGCCCACGCGGTTGATTCCTCCCTACGGGCGGGAGGAAATACTGCCGAGATCTCCGTGCCTTTGCTGGACGCTAGCCTTCCTGCGGGAAAGGAGACCCGCTCCCCCGCTCCTGACCAAGCCGGGATCACCATTCGCAAAGTTTATCCCCCCGGAAAAGGAAAGCCAATCCACCTCCTCGTTGGAGCTGAGGGGGGGGGGGGCTGGGCCTTCTCGCCTGCCGTCGACCGGGGGGCCTCGTCATTCTGAAGGTATACGGAAACTTTATCGCAGCTATCCTTTAGCTCCCGCTAAAATGGGGTTTCCTTTGACAGGGGACATGGGCTCGCGGCTTGGAGCTGAGGTAGAGGAAGAAGAAGAAGAAAGAGAGGGAGAAGATGGCGAGAGCTCTCCCTTCCCTTCGTCCGACGAGATGGAGGAGATCCTGACGGGAGACGGGAGCGCGAGAAGACGGGGGAAGAAGGTCGCCGTCGTTCTGTCGAAGCTCATCCGGCGAGAACGGGTCCGCGATCTCGCGGCCCAAGAGTTCCGCCTATCAGTGGAGAAGAGGCTAGAGACCCTGGAGCGAGACTACCTTATCGGCGAGATGGATCGGCCGGGGGGAGCTACCGCTGGATCCTCACCTGAGAGGTGCCTCGAGCGCATCCGGGATCTGTCTCGCCGGGTCGACCTGGGATGCAGCGTGTTGCCGTCCTACTTCAACCCACAGGCGCCGCCCCGGACCAAGCTGTGGGACCGAGGAAAATGGCGGTGGGAGCAGGGAAAATGGCGCTGGGAGCCATACTGAAGCGCGAGACCTCCCCTCCTCCTCCCCAGGCCTTCCCTTCTCCAATGTACCCTTATTTACTCGCTCAGAGTTGTAACTAATGTTTCTGCATTTTATTCGCTTATTATTTTATCCCGTTCTCGCGGAGCGAGAGTCATAATTCTGTTTTAATATTTGTTGTATGCGTCTGAGTTATTTTCTCGGGTCCTTGGATGGCGAGAGCCACCTCGTTTCCGCCTACCTTGCCCGTCGTATGACCTCTCGCAACGTTTGCGCTAGTCATTTAGTCAATCAGTCACTGTCAGACTCGGGCGGGAAAAACGAAGCGTTGCCGATGCAGGACGCGCCGGCTGTACCTCCGCCGCCTTTCTGAAAACGGCAATCACTACCACGACTTTCTATAAATAGGAGGCTCACCTACCACATTCATTTCTCCGATTCGAGTCTCTCTCCTCTCCTGTTGCTCTCGCGGTTTCTCCAAAGCTCTCGCCCTCTCCGCCTGCTGCTTCGGTTCTCGCGCCGTTCTCGCTCTCGCTCTCTTCTCGTAGATCTCGCCTTCAAATCTTATCGCGATGCCGGGCGGAGGTGAAGGACGATCCAATTGCGCGGAAGCTTTCCAAAAGCATCTTTTCCCTTCCTGAACTCTCACCCTGGACGAATTCAACCTGATCAAGACCCAGCACGTTCCCGCCGGTTTCACCGCGCGGAACCCGGGCAATCACGACAAAGTAAACACCGCGGGGGAGGGGGAGCTCGCCATCCCCATTGAACACTTCGAGGTGGACTTCCGCCTCCCGTTGTGGCCTGAGATGCGGCAGGCCCTCCGGTACTATGGGGTGGTTCCCGCACAGCTGAACCCTAACTCCGTGGCGATTCTTATGGCCTTCATATGTTATATGCAGTCGGAGAGGATTGAGTTTAGCTTGCCGATCTTCCGCAAGTTATTTACTTTCCGCGCGAAAGGAGGCGTGGTGTTCTTCTCTGGGCAACTGCTGAAGACGATCGGTCTCGCCAACAAGCACCATCACTGGGGCGAGAGGTTCATCTACGTTTCCGGCGACTTCGGGAACGTACCCCTTGCCCCCATTCAATATGAGGATGCCGCCTATAAGCCTCCGTCCTTGGGCTCCCGCGAGAGCGCCCTCCTTGAGTTCTTCGGAACCAAGGATTTCGACGTCCTCTTCCTCCGGCGAGACGTCGATTCCCTTTCCCCTGTACTTCCGGGAGAAGGTAGGATCTCGCCTTTATTTGCCTTTTTCTTGCTTTTTCCAAGGTTGGAACTTATCGCCATTGTTTTCGCAGGAGAGCGCGAGATCCCACTTCGCCAGCCTTTCGACGAGGCTCACGTCCGAGGGAGTCAACCTCCTAGGGACCCGCTGGCTCTTGCGAAAGCCGCAGCGTAAGCCTGCCGAAAAGAGCCGGGCCCTCCCTCTTCAAGCGGTGCCGTGAAGCGAAAGCCCGGTGCCTCCGTGCCTCAACCTATCAAGAGGCCCAAGATAACGGATACCGAGAAGGGCAAGGCTGTTGTGGTGCCGCCCACCCAACCCCTCCCGGCAGGCCGCTCCTTTGAGGAGGTCTTGCAGGCCGTAAGCCATATTGCGGCCACCAGAGGTGGCCATGAGAATCCTGCCGAGATCCCTCCGGCCCCTGGTGCCGCAGAAGACGTGGGTGCCGCCGCCGGGACCTCTGGCCACCACCCATCTGAAGAAGTGCCGCGGGGCCATCGCAATTTCGGTCTCGGCATGAGGTGCTTGGACGCGGAGAACAAGCCACTGCTGCAATGGGACCCTGATGCTAACAAGGTCTCGATCTCGTCCCTCTTGCCAAGTTGGGCAGAGCGAGACGAGGTCATCGGCGAAGCTTTCGCCTTAGGCTATTGCCTCTACAGCCGGGAGGACGCTAGCGTCTACGACAGGATGTCGACCCGGCTGCTGGCCTACGACTCCACTCGCGCTTTGATGCGTGGGCTGGAGCTCGCGCACATGTGCGCCCGGCGGAGCATTACGATAGACCGCAACTTCCAAGACATGTTCATGGCCAGGGACGATGCGGTGGCCCAAGCGGCCTCTCTGGCCAAGGAGCTGGCCGAGGCCCAGCAAATGTTATCCTCGCGCCAAGCGGAAGGGGTAAGCGAGACCTTACACAATTACTTGTTCTCGCCTCCCTAACTTTTCCCTTATGCTAACCTTCCGTCGTCCAGGATTCCACCCAGGCCGCACTTCGCGAGGAGCTGTCTCAGGCCCGATATGACAACGTTCTTCTGCGGGAGCATATCGTGCGCCTCGAGGCGAGTGCAGCCCCCCCCCCCCCCCCCGCTGGACGAGAGATTGAAGAGCCAGCATTACTCGGCTTATGACATCGACAAGTTGCTCCAGGGGAACGCGCAAGCCACAGTGAAGTTGACGCTGAAGACGCTACGCGACATCGACTGCTGTGACGGGAGGGGCAAAGACATCACCGCCCAACAGCTTGTCCCATGGCTCTTCGAGCCCATTCCAAAGCCCCTGGGCGCCCCTGATACCCCTCCCTCGGATATCTCAAAGTCTCCCGCAGCGGATGGCGAGACCTCTGGGGGGAGCTCCGGCGGAAGCTCCAGCTCAAGCGGGAGCTCTGAGGGGTACATTTTATCTCCTTGAGGGCCCCCTTCTCGCTTCTGTTCTTCACCTCTATGTAAAGCGCGAGACGCTATCATTTTGTATCTGTACGTAGTATTGTTAATGCAAATGTTTTTCTTGCGAACATCTTGTCTTGTTATTTGTGAATGTGTTTGATGTAACTGTCGTGGTTGAACGTTTTCGGCGTGTGCTTCTGCCAAGGCCCTTGGCCCTCCTAGGAAATCCTTAGCGATGGATCAGCAAGACCCCGCGGTAACCGACCAGCCGGAAGCGTGACTCTCGAATCCTTAGGACGGGACCGTCCCCTTTAGACTGCGCGAGTCCCCTCTGGCCCGTCGCATAACGATCTCGCCTGTTTGCTCGAGAACACTGAGAGGAGCCTTTTTGGCGAAAGCCTCCCCATCCCGAGATCCCTTTGATGGGGACTTCCCAGCCGAGATCTATCCCTGCCGAGATCTATCCCTGCCGAGATCTATCTCTGCCGAGATCTATCCCTGCCGAGATCTATCTCATCTTCTCCATTTTTCATTCCCAAAGCACCTCCTGCCTTGTCCAAACCAAGCCAACCAAACTAAACCTATTTCCCACATGCGAGCCTTCGGACCTGCCAGCTAGATGAGAGCCTGCGCAGCGGGTCTACCTGGGGCCGAGCCGAGCTCGGGGTGCCGATGACGATTCACCAAACCTAACCTATCCTATCTTAAGCTATCCTAGCCTATCCTAAGCTTTTCACCCACAGACCAAGCCTATCCCCCACAGGCGAGCCTTCGGACCTGCCAGCTAGATGAGAGCCTGTGCAGCGGGTCTACATGGGGCCGAGCCGAGCTCGGGGTGCCGATGAAGATCTCAAACCAACCAAACCTATCCCCCACAGGCGAGCCTTCGGACCTGCCAGCTAGATGAGAGCCTGCGCAGCGGGTCTACCTGGGGCCGAGCCGAGCTCGGGGTGCCGATGAAGATCTCAAACCAACCAAACCTATCCCCCACAGGCGAGCCTTCGGACCTGCCAGCTAGATGAGAGCCTGCGCAGCGGGTCTACCTGGGGCCGAGCCGAGCTCGGGGTGCCGATGAAGATCTCAAACCAACCAAACCTATCCCCCACAGGCGAGCCTTCAGACCTGCCAGCTAGATGAGAGCCTGCGCAGCGGGTCTACCTGGGGCCGAGCCGAGCTCAGGGTGCCGATGACGATTCACCAAACCTAACCTATCCTATCTTAAGCTATCCTAGCCTATCCTAAGCTTTCACCCACAGACCAAGCCTATCCCCCACAAGCAAGCCTTCAGACCTGCCAGCTAGATGAGAGCCTGCGCAGTGGGTCTACCTGGGGCCGAGCCGAGCTCGGGGTGCCGATGAAGATCTCAAACCAACCAAACCTATCCCCCACAGGCGAGCCTTCGGACCTGCCAGCTAGATGAGAGCCTGCGCAGCGGGTCTACCTGGGGCCGAGCCGAGCTCGGGGTGCCGATGAAGATCTCAAACCAACCAAACCTATCCCCCACAGGCGAGCCTTCGGACCTACCAGCTAGATGAGAGCCTGCGCAGCGGGTCTACCTGGGGCCGAGCCGAGCTCGGGGTGCCGATGAAGATCTCAAACCAACCAAACCTATCCCCCACAGGCGAGCCTTCGGTCCTGCCAGCTAGATGAGAGCCTGCGCAGCGGGTCTACCTGGGGCCGAGCTGAGCTCGGGGTGCCGATGATGATCTCAAACCAACCAAACCTATCCCCCACAGGCGAGCCTTCGGACCTGTCAGCTAGATGAGAGCCTGCGCAGCGGGTCTACCTGGGGCCGAGCCGAGCTCGGGGTGCCGATGAAGATCTCAAACCAACCAAACCTATCCCCCACAGGCGAGCCTTCGGACCTGTCAGCTAGATGAGAGCCTGCGCAGCGGGTCTACCTGGGGCCGAGCCGAGCTCGGGGTGCCGATGAAGATCTCAAACCAACCAAACCTATCCCCCACAGGCGAGCCTTCGGACCTGCCAGATAGATGAGAGCCTGCGTAGCGGGTCTACCTGGGGCCGAGCCGAGCTCGGGGTGCCGATGAAGATCTCAAACCAACCAAACCTATCCCCCACAGGCGAGCCTTCGGACCTGCCAGCTAGATGAGAGCCTGCGCAGCGGGTCTACCTAGGGCCGAGCCGAGCTCGGGGTGCCGATGAAGATCTCAAACCAACCAAACTTATCTCCCACAGGCGAGCCTTCGGACCTGCCAGCTAGATGAGAGCCTGCGCAGCGGGTCTACCTGGGGCCAAGCCGAGCTCGGGGTGCCGCCGAACATACAACTATGCTAAGTTATGAAAAATTCGATACTAGTTAAGGGAGAATCAATCGATATACTATAACAAGTTTATTTTTGAGATACATGGTTACATCCTTCCCCCCTCAGGGGTAGAAGCGTTTTAGATCATCACCACTCCAAGTGTGGCTCAGGGCCCTTCCCTCCACGTCCTGGAGATAGTATCCTCCCGTTCCGAGGACTTCCTTCACAATGTATGGACCTTCCCAGTTCGGGTGTAGCTTACCCACAGGAGCCGACCTTCCTGCCGCGTCAACCTTTCTCAGCACCAGATCCCCTTCAGCGAACTGCTTGACCCTGACATGCTTATCAAAATGCTTGGCCATCCGTCGCTTGATCTCTTCTTGCCTGATAGCCGCCACATCTCGCAGTTCCTCCACCATATCTAACGAGAGGCGCTGCCCCTCTTCATTCTCCACCCTCCAAGCCTCGTCCCCATCACCCGCGGCTATGACTCGCGGGGACCGGACCTCGAACTCCACGGGTAGGACGGCTTCGCACCCATGAGAGAGTTTGAAGGGGTTCTCACCAGTGGCTGTGTTCGGAGTGGTTCGTAGTGCCCACAGGACCGACGGGAGCTGCTCCACCCAATTCCCCTTCAAGTTCTCCACCTTTTTTCTTAGTAGGTTTACAATGATTTTGTTTGCTGCCTCCACCTGGCCGTTGCTCCGAGGGTGATGGACGGAGGCGAACCGGAGGTCTATCTCCAGTTGAGCGCAGAAGCTGATGAACTCCTCGCTGGCAAACTGGGGGCCGTTATCGGTCACTATTGCTTGGGGCAATCCATGTCTACAAATGATTTCCCCCCAGATGAAATTCCTTATGACCTGCGAGGTGACCTTGGCTAAGGCTTTGACCTCTAGCCACTTTGAGAAATAATCAACCATGACTAAGAGGAACCTCCTTTGCCCACTAGCCGGAGGAAAGGGCCCAACTAAGTCCATTCCCCAGATGGCAAATGGCCATGGTGCCGTGATACTCCGGAGTCTTTGAGCTGCCAAGAGTTGAAGGGGGGCGTAGAGTTGACATTTTTGACACCTCCTTGCAAACTCCATGGCATCCTTCCTTAGGGTGGGCCAGAAGTACCCCTGTCTGACCACCCTGGCCTCCAGCGTCCTTCCTCCCGAGTGACTGCCGCACTCGCCCGAATGCACCTCCCTTAAAATCTTCGGGATTTCTTATTCGATTGCACATCTGGCTAGAAGCCCTGACAACATCTTACGATGCAGACCCCCCTCCATCATCAAGTAGTGAGCCGCCTTGCGCTTGAAGCTTCTCCCAACCTTGGTCCCCTCAGGCAGTTCACCGGTGGTTAGGAAGGCCACAAATGGATCTACCCGCGAGGGTTGCCGATCCACAAGCATCAACTCTCCTTCCTCGATAGCTGGTCGGAACAGCTCCGTCAAGGTCCCTCCTACCTGAGGTCCGAACTTGGCCAGTCGATCGGCGGCTACACTTTCTTCCCTTGGAACATGTTGAATTGAGAAAGACCGGAATCCTCCGATGATCACCCTTACCTTGGAGAGGTATCCGATGAGGGTTGGCTCCCGAGTTTCAAACTCTCCCCGGATCTGCGATGTCACTACCTTTGAATCAGTGAAAACTTCCACCTCCTGAATCCCCAGCTCCTTTGCCAGGCGAAGGCCAGCAATAACGGCCTCATACTCCCCTTGATTGTTGGTCACTGGGAAATGTAAAATGACTGCTTGCTCTATGGTTACCCCCTGGGGACTTGTCAACACCACCCCCGCCCCTAGGGAGTGCCTTCCTGAGGCCCCATCAACCATCAGCTTCTATGCTTCTCACGGTTGCTGCTCTTCCCCCTCGACCTCAACAACGTAGTCTGCTAGAAAGTCCGCCACTGCCTGTGCCTTGATGGAGAGCCTTGGTACAAAGGAGATGTCGAACTCGCTTAGCTCAATGGACCACTTAGCCAGCCTCCCCGAGTGCTCCACTCCTTCGAAGACCTTGGGAAGAGGGTGGTCGGTCACCACCCTAATCGAATGCGCTTGAAAGTACGGCCGGAGCTTTCTGGCCGAGATGACCAAGGCATATGCGAGCTTTTCCAGGATGGGGTAGCGAAGCTCTGCTTTTCTCAATATCTGGCTGACGTAGTAGATGGGAAACTGCTTCTTTCCTTCTTCCCTTACTAGGACGGAGCTCACCGCCTCCGCTCCTACTCCGAGGTACAAGGTCAGGTCCTCCCCATCCTTTGGGCTCTGAAGGAGGGGAGCCTGAGAGAGTTGTCTTTTCAGCCCTTGGAAGGCCTCTTCGCACTCGGCCGTCCATTCGAACCTTTGATTCCCCCGCAACACCTTAAAGAATGAAGAACACTTGTCTCCTGCCCTGGAGAGGAACCTGCTTAGCCCAGCCAGCTTGCCTGTTAAGCGCTGGACCTCCTTGGTGTCACGTGGTGACTCCAGATCCAGGATGGCCTTGACCTTGTCCGGGTTGGGCTCCACCCCTGCCGGAGTCAGAAGATGCCCGAGGAACTTCCCGCGGCTGGCCCCGAAGACACACTTTAAGGGATTCAGCCTCATTTTAAACTTTCTCCGGGTGGCGAATGTTTCCTCGAGGTCTTGCAGGTGCGAAACTATGCACTTGCTTTTGATCATTAGGTCGTCGACGTAGACCTCCAAGTTCCTCCCCCTCTGATCCCGGAAGACCTGATCCATCATGCGCTGATAGGTAGCTCCTGCGTTCTTTAATCCAAAGGGCATCATCTTGTAACTGAAGCACCCCTCCCTTGTGATGAAGGAAACATCCTTGGTGTCAGGAGGGTGCATCCGGATCTGGTGATAACCTGAAAAAGCATCTAAAAAACTCATGACAGAAAAACCGACGGCTGAATCAACCAGCGCGTCGATCTGAGGCAGGGGATAGCAATCCTTAGGGCATGATTTATTCAACAAAGAAAAGTCAACACACATCCTCCATTTACCACCTCCTTTCTTCACCATTACCACATTGGAGATCCAGCCTGGATACTGGATCTCTGAGATGAAGCCCGCCTCCAGGAGCTTCTTGACCTCCTCGCGAATGGGCTCCTCCAGCTTGGTGGCGATGGCTCTCATCTTCTGACGGATGGGGCGGGCGCGGGGATCCAGGTTCAGGCGGTGGCAGGCTACATCGGCGTCGATGCCCGGCATGTCCGCCGCGCTCCAAGCGAAGACGTCAACGTTGCTTTGAATGCAAGCTCGCACCTGCTCCCGGGCCTCGAGACTCAACCCCCCGCTGACCCGCACCCTTTGCACCTTTCCCGCTCTGGTGAAGACCTCCATCTCCACCACTTCTTCAGCCGGTTCCAGCCGCGACTGCTCCCAACCGGTTCTTGCCTCTTCCTCCAGCTCCAGCTCTCCTTTTTCCTCCTCCTCAATCTCCATCGCTTCTACCCCCTCTGCTGCTGCTGCTCGGCTTCTACGCCCCCCGGGACCTCTCCCTCGACTTCTCCTGCCGCCTGCTCTTCTACTTCCATTGCCCCTTCCGGGCTTTCCTGCCCCTCGTTCCTCCGTACCACCTGCACATCCCCTCGCATCTTCTCTGCCTCTTCCTCTCCGGCTTCCTCTCCAGCTATCTTTCTTACCTCCTCTAGGACCATCTCCTCTTCTTCAACAACCTCCTCTAGGGCCGCCATCTCTATCTCCAACTCTTCCGCCTCCGCCATCCACGAAATGGTGTTGACTGCTGTAACGTAACATTGCCTTGCCACCTTCGGGTCTCCCCTGACCCTGACCTGCACCCCCCCATTGTTGAACTTGAGGCACTGATGGAATGAGGAGGGGACGCAGCGAAAGGCGCTGATGAGGGGACGCCCAAAGATGACATTATAGCTGCTTGGGGCGTCCACGATCACGAACCTGCAGTTCCGCAACACGCCCCCCAACCTTACGTGCAACCCTACCCCTCCTTCTACCTCCTTCCTCTCCCCGGAGAACCCGAACAGAGGTCCATCCGACGCCAAGACCCTCTTCCCTTCAACCCTCATCTCATCAAAAGCTTTCTTGAAGATGACATTAACCGAGCTCCCGTTATCTACCAGTATCCTCGAGACCGTATAGTTTTCCACCGCCGTCTGGATCACCAGGGCGTCGCAAAATGGATCTTCATAGTCTGGCATGTCTGCTGATGAAAAAGTGATTTTTTCTTCTAGTGGGGGAACCTGGGAGGTCGAGGCCACTCCTCTCCGGTACATGGTCTGCAGGCTCCCCTTACGGGTTGCCTCAATCCCCACTCCTCCGTGAATTACTCCGATTCCTCCTCGGGTCCCTACATCCACCCGGTCTTCGCACCTGTCTTCCGCTTCGCCTTGCTGCACCTCCACTATCCTCATCGGTGGATCCTGCCTCCCTGCTCCTCTGGCCTCCCTCAGCTCTAAGAACTCTGGGCAGGTGGCCGTTGCGTGACCCTCCTCCTGGTGGAAGTCACAAAAAAGCAACGCCTCCCCGCCCCTTCTTCCGTCTCCCCTTCCTCTTCTACCTCCTCGAGCTCCCCTGACTGCTCCTCTCCCTCTTCCTACTTCCATGGCCTCCTGCGGTGGTGCGGGACGACCCCTCGACTCCTGCCTCCATGCCGGTCGGTCGAACCTCCGGGCTCCCGCAGGTTATCTCTCCCCTGATAGCCTTCTCCTGGGCCCTGGGGGCGACCCTCCTGGGGCCTCCAACCTAACCGGTTGTTCGGCTCTTGGGCCCCCCATCCCTGCTGCTGCCCAAACCTTCGGGGCTCCTCCCTTCTCCTTTCTTCCCTTTGCTCCCTCTGTTCCCTCGGCTCCTTCTGTCTTCCCGCCGCTGGTTCCTTCCCGTCATCCTCTGCTAGCTTGGTCAACTTCCTGGCGAATGCTGGGTTTGCTCTCTCGAAGTCAATCTCCTTTGCCGCCCTCTCCATGAGCTCCTCAAAGGAGAGGGGGGGCATCCTCTTCAACTCCATGCTAAAAAATCTCGGTCTCAGCCCCAGGGTGAAGGCCAGCATCAGTGCGTACCCTGGAACCTCCTGGACCAGAAGGATCTCCTCCTGAAACCGGTCGACATAGTGACCCAGCGTCTCATCCGGCCTCTGCCTCACCGCAAACAGACACTCCGCTTCCTTCTTCCGCTTCTTTGAGGTTGAGAACCTTAACAGGAAACTTCTTCGCAGATCTTCAAAACAGTAGATTGACCTTGCTGGCAACTGGTGGAACCAGTCCCGAGCCTTCTCTTTCAACGTGATGGCGAACAGCCGGCACTTGAAGGCATCTGTCATCTGTCTTATTGACACAACGTCTTCAAACCACTGTACGTGCTGCACCGGGTCATCCTTCCCTGAGTAGTAGGACATGTCGGGCTCCCGGAACCCCTCCGGTACCGGAGCCGAGATGATGAGCTCGCTAAATGGGCTCTCGCCTCCTGCCTGGCGAGAAGGCACGTCTCGCGGCCTTGGCTGGCTTGCCCGATCCGCGAGACCGTGCCCTGGGAAGAGTTCTCGCACTGCCGCCTCCTTCTCGCCTGGCTCTGTCAGCGCCTCCTTGCCCGGGCGCTGGCTCTGGCCCGGGAATAGCTCCCGCGCCGCCATATCTCTCTCGCCAGCCTCGCCCGGGACCTCCTTTCCTGGGCGCTGCCCTGGGGCGTTCTCGCCCAAGAGCGGAACCTCTTCTATCGGGACCTGAGGGGTGGCCCACTCGCCTCTCGCCGAGAAGGCCAAGCTGATCGTCTGCAGAACCTCTCGCCTGAACTCATCCAGCATCCTCTTCGTCGCTTCCTCTCCCCGGGTGGGGGAGCCTCCAGAACCTGACCCTTCACCTTCACCTCCAGCCATGGGACAAAACTTAAGGCTTTCTTGAATCGGCTGCCGTCCACGCTCACCGCACCAGAACTGTTGAAGCCAAAAATGACCCCAACTGAAGTTCGAAGAAAAAGGGGTGCAGCCAAAACCTACTTCTCTCAAGTCTCACCCCTTGACTGGATTCTAAGGACCTAAGACTGACCCAAAAGCCTTAGCAGGGAGGTCCCACCTCACACCCGGAAGATCTCTGAGAGCTTCCCCTCCAAAGCCAAAGCTGGGCTAAGAGCTCCTCAGAAAGCACTGGGATTTGGGAGACAATGATAGCTTGCTTTCTAAGGAGCCCTTATGGGTCTATTTATAGCATTTGGTTGTCCTGAAATTACTGAAAAGCCCCTAGTTGATCTGCCAATAGCCAAAACCCGCTGTTTTTCTGAGGGTACTGAAGTAATTTCTCCTGAGGGCAATTATGACATTCTTTCTGAGGCCTTGGGCCCCACTCGGCGAGAACTGTGCCGAGACCTTTCTGCCTAGGGCATGGCGCGAACGTTTTCGCCCGGCGTAGGCGAGAACTCTCTGAGATGGGAGCTTGTCTCGGGCGCAAGCGCTTCCGCGCAGACCGCGCTCGACGCTCTCGGCCCACGGTTTCTCTTTTAACGATCGGGCGAGAACGGTCCCGCCCTCTTTGGGCGAGATCCTCCTTAGGGCGGGAACACTTCGGCTAACCCAACTGCGACCATTGTGCCTCCTTGACTGGCTCAGCGAATATGGGGTTGTACAATAATGTCTATAATAATTGTCATCATGTTTTTAAAAAAAGAATAAAGCTTATTGTGCTTCTTTGTGGACACAACAAATATCAATTGAAATTGATGAGCAAAACAATTGACAATATTACGAGTGTCAATTCAAATAATTCACTCACGAAAGTTCGGTTTCTAAACTATGATTGCTCTATTGAGAATATTAACTCCATTAAACTATGATAATATCATAGTCTATCATAAATGATTGAATTATTTCAGCCACATTTATATCAAGTAACAAAATTTGAAGTACTATATTACAAATTACAACAAAATCGATACTTATGTAAGTTTTTGCTTCTTTACAAAAATATGGCACCTTGAATATTTCTTGCCCCAAAGTGGAGCCGCCCCTTCGAATGAACCTTGAATGTTGTTTGCCTTAACTCATTACTTATGTAACATAGAATAATTTATGATCATTGGACGCCCACTTTAAAGAGATGGGCTCAAACCACTAAATTAATCAATAAAATGATTTTTTTAACAATAAAAAGATTAAAATAAAATTGATAAAAAAGTGAATCTATTGTAAATCATTTCAACGCATTTGTAAGCATTTATTATTTGAATTATTATTAATGGGTTCAAATATTTTGAAATTAAAAAGATAATTAACAAACTCTAATCTATTAAAAAGGTAAATATATTAATGTGTTCGAGTAAAAAAATGTAAATATAAAAATGATTAAAAACAATTGAAAAGCAAATTTATTGTAAATTATTTCAACGCATCTTCAAAAATTTATTATTCGAACAACTATTAATGCGTTTGAATATCTTGAAATTAAAACATAATTAACAAACTCTAAATAATATTTATATCCTCAATAAATTTCAAAAATAAACAAACTTTAACATATTAGCCACAATTTTAATATGTGGCTAATACAATTAAAATGAGGAACTATTAGCTATTGTTTTAAGTCGTGGTTAATACTATTAATTTTTTTAAAAAAAAGATGAGTGTGGGCGGCCGCCCACACTCATCCCAAGATGAATCTGCCCTTGCTCACGAGTTGGCGAACCTCTTCTTTAGCATCTCCTTGTTCGTGAAGGAGAAGTGTCTATTGTTGTGTGGGCTTTCTGCTAATCCCAAGCGTGTTATTGTAGTTTCGTTGGTTCGTGACTGAAAGATGAAGCTGGTTTTCAAAGGCTGTGGTGACACGGATTCTGCGTCCCGTTCTTTTATTCGGCCTAGAGAGCGTCTTTACGAGGCGACTTCCTGCAGTTCTAGAGTTGAGGCTACTCTTGTTGAGCCTGACCTTGAGATCTTAGGTATTTCTGCCCCCAGGCTCCTATGTCGCAGATGGCGAAGGGAAAGTGTGTGTCTTCGTCTTTGGTGGCAATGAACAATATGGTGAGCTAAATCCTCTTTCTCTAGTTTTGTTTGTTGTTTTATCTTGTATCAGACACTTTTCTCTTTGCTGCAAATTGAGACTCAAGTCAATATAGCGTTTACGTGGAATGATCATTACATGAGCCTGAAAGATGGATATCTGGCGCTTTAGGAGAAGCTTCGTGGAGCTGAGTCGTTGCCACGCCGTTACAGGGCGCTATTGCCGCACGATAGGTCACTACCGCCACGCAGTATCCAGCGTCGGTTACGACTTGCCCGCACCCACTATGTCGGGTGATAGCTTCTACCGTCGCACGGTACCTCCCCGAGAGCTTTGCCAAATAAATTGGCTTTGCTACCGCCAAGTGGTACCTCACAGAGAGGCATTTTCCTGCTATAGGAATTCGGGGTGTTACAAACAACACCTCCTAGCTCGACGGTCTGACCTCTCACTACCCAGCTAGAAGTGTTCGCCTTTTGCCTCGATAAAAGGTTACGACATCGCCTGGATCTCATCCTTCAAACTCAAAAATCCAGAAAGAAGACCGTCGGCACACACAAAGCGATGTTGTCAGCGCCAAACGAGGCTCTATGCCAGAGATATCAACACGCAAAATACAATACAAAAGGGCGTCCAAAGCGTCACTAACATTATAAAAAGCTGACTATACAATACAACTACGCAAGATCCAAATACAGATATAATTCTGTGGAAAAAACATACAAGTACAACTACAAATAGTACAGGCGCAAGCATACAAAAACAAGAAATGTGTTAATTGCCGACAACATCTACATCAGAATTTGAGCAAGAGATTTCGTCCTCAAAAAGATCGTCAAAGCCTAGATCAATGTCGCACTCGTACTTCCAAGCCACCATTCGTAGAGCCTTCGACACTTCACGCCGAAGGGCTACCTCTCGCATGTCCTCCATATGAGGCTCATCATCTTTGATCCAGATCTCCTCTTGGACCTCCTCGAAAATTAAGTAATGATCACATATGTAATCAAGGAAGTTCTTACACTCAACAACTCCTGCAGCTTTCAGCTCCGTTGTCCGCTCCCACGACGAAGAGCGCTCCACATCAGCCTTTGAGGCATATCCCCCTCCCCCTGTACGCTCTCCAATAGCAGCACAGTCTTCACCGTTGAAGACTTTTTTGTTCGTAGCTCTGCCCACAATTACTCCACCTCAGCCCTCGGCTCCGACCCGATCTACCATAAGTGAGTTATGTCCCGATCTCGTCTTCCTCTCAAGTCAGAATGGAAGCTCTCGACCTATGATTGGAGGTCTTAGGCGGTGGGCATGTGAATCGAGGCATCGATGGAGGTACCGCGCGACGGTAGCTAGTTAACGTGCGGCGGTAGCTAGTTACCGCGCGGCGGTAGCTTGGTTTAAAATCTTGAAAGTGTCGTTTTCTCTTCATTCCTTTGGAGGTTTTGGGCTGAGCGACTATAGCAGGAAGAGGGAAGTTTGGTAGAAGGAAATCTCGTCGTTGTTGGGGCTTCGAGGCTCGGATTCACGAGTTAAGTTCGGATCTGTGGAGGCAAACCCGTAGCGGTCATTTCCATCTGACTGGAATTTCTCCCATGGCGCCGAAATGAACTTCTAGGGTAACGATTCTCTTCCTTGGACATGTGAAGTCCTTCTTTTTGACATTTGAGTGTAGACTCTCCATGAACACGTGGAAGTGGTTCTCCCGACGGGTAGATCAGTGTATCCCTGTTAGTGTTGCATTTAGATCCAGAATAGAAGTATGGAATATGCATGCTGTGTGAAGCTCATCCGGACAAGTTCGTCCGGATTGGTGATGATTGTATGTTGCATATGCCGGAGAAGACTTTGTGGTAGTGGCATAGATTTTGGAGTTGTGGGGTGTGCAGATGGATGCAGAGAGTACTAGAGATGGTATCCAAGAAAACACATGCTTTAGGGGAAGAACTGATAGTCTGTCCCCTACCGTGTGGCGGTAGCGCTACCACCGACGGTAGCTCCCAGTGAGCACAGTGTTGGGTTTAAGGCTAGTCTCGTGGAGACCTAGTGGTCATTACTTTGAGAGGCCTACCTATTGTAGACCTGAAGGCCAGATTGTGGAGCTGAGAGCATGCGTGGCCCGGCTTAGGCGGTCATGAGTGCTGGCCTAGGATCATAACGGGGTTATAATTTGTATTGATGGGAAATAGGATGTTGACCCGCGTCGTGGCTTGTTGCGCCCGATGATTTGAGCATCAGGAAAGAGCTGAACTGTAACACCTCAAATTTTTCAGAGCTTGAGCCTCAGGAAGCTATCACGTGGCGATAGGTAGCTATCATCCGATGATAGTCTTATTTCGCCGAAACCAAGAGTTGAGTACTAGCGCACGGTGTTAATTAGCTACTGCTTGGCGGTAGCCTGGCGTTGAGAACGTTGAGTAGCAGACGTTGAGTGGTAGGAGTTGAGTGAGCTATCACGCAGCGTTATTCTTACCGTTGGTGATAGCGCTGCATTATTTTCTGGCCGAGCGCTCGGGAAGCTACCGTGGCGCGTTAGGTAGTTACCGCCCGGCGATAGCACACAGAGAAGTTCCATCGTTTGGCCTTTTTGCCGTCCGATTTCTCTTAGAATTTGATCCAATGGCCCAGGACCCTCCGTACAAAGGGAATAAATCGGGTTGAAACGTTCTAAACCCTCATTTCATCTCATTTTGAGAAAGAGTTAGGGTTTTGGGGAGCAGGGGTTTGGAGGAGGAAGAAGGCCTTTCTCCGCCATTAACTAAGCTTCGGGGCTCCGATCAAAAATCTGAGGCCAGATCCGTGGAGTGGACTTGAAGGCGCACATTCATTCGTGCAAATCGAGTTTTCCATGGCTAGGAAGAGGAGTCGTAAGGTAACGACACTTCTCCTCTCGGTCTTTAGGATGCGTGCATGGCGTCCATGTTGTTGTTGCTTTCTTTCAAGCATTGAGGCACCAGATCTCTCAAATGAAAGGGGTTCGGGTCGCCACGGTTCAAGAGTAGTCACCGGGTTGATTGTGTCCGTCCTCGTCATGATGTTGCACTAGAAATTCGCTCTGCTAGTGGATTAGGCATTGTGGGTGAAGTCGTAGTCGCAACCGTTAGTCTGACTCGGTGATGTTGCATAATGAGCCTTAAGGATTTTGCTAGAAATCCGTTTGTGGTAAGATACTGTTTGTGATGTTTGTTCCCCCCTTATTTTTGTGTGTGTACGAATGGTGGATTGGGGTGGGAAAGGTTGTTGTTTGTAATGTGCTAAGGCCCGGCTTTGTCACAGTGGTCGGCTGGCTAGCCCGTGATGTAACACCCCAAAATTGGGGTTGGCGAGAACCGGAAAATCATTGAATGGAATTGATCTCGTCGATCGCTCGACGAAGATCGTCGAGCGATCGACGAAGTTCGATCGACGAGATCAATTCCGTTCGACGATTTGGCGGAAAATGTGGATATGGCCGAGCGGTGACTAGTGTCAGGTGGCTGGTGTGTTGCCACTGAGCAGTGATTGACCCTTTTCAGCTTCAACCCGAGTTGTTGCTGGGTTTTGATCGTACTGCTGGGGTACAACCCGAGGCCTTATCAGTAGAGGAATGGATACAAAAAATCATTCTTTCCTTTTTATCTTTCTCTCTCTTCCTTACTTCCCGAGTTTTGGAGTAGAGAAATCTCGGCTGCTAGGGTTTGAGTGGATTGATTAAGTGCTGGAGGAGATCTTGGGGCTAGAATCAAGAGCCGAAGCTAGAATCATGACGGGAAAAGTGAGGCGATCGTTTCCATCTGTGTAGAAAAGCTTTAGTATGGCTCCGAAGAAAATTTCAAGGGTAACAATCTTCTTCCTTGGATATGTGAAGTCCTTATTTGGCATATGCATGGATTTCCCCCACCAAAAGGTTGAATGTTGAGGAATTTCCACTGGGTTGATTCTTGAAATCCCCAAGAAGTCTTGCATATAGATCCAGAAATGTGTGGTACGGAATAGACATACTGTGTGAAGACCATCTGCATAGGTTGGTTTGGATTGGTGATGTTTTATTTTGCACACCGGAGAAGACTCCGCGTATAAACGAGTGTTGTGTGGAGTCGGTGAGTTGTGCCTGTTAAGTGGAGTAGCGAGAAGTACTAGAGTGGAATTCCAGGAAAATACCCTCGAAGTGCATGTGATGTATGCTTTGAAAGTCCAGTGTTTCTGGCACTGCAGTTAGCTACAGGGTTTTCTGGATAATTGGTCCAAAAATGGTTTGGGATGGGCACAAAAAGAGAGTTTTGTCGCTAACGCTAGACGATCGTGGTTGTCGCTAGCAATAGCTCGTAGTTAACCTGTGATTGTGAAGCCAGTCCTTCGGGGACAGTGTGGCTATTGTGAGTTATGCACTCTTAAAGGCCAGTGAGCCGAACGGACAAGGGGATGCCGACCCGCATCAGTCTAGACATTGAACTGGTGATTTGAGCAACGGGCAAGGGCTGAACTATATCCGTGTGATGGTTGTCTAACTTGAGTGCCTAAGTGAACGGCTTCGTTAGAATCACGTCATGAGAGTCTTGGGTTGTTCGCCATCAAGACTAAAGTCTCTGGTCGTGGGCCGTGGAGCATGAATGCTCAAGTTTTACTATTAGGTTTGAGACCTGAGAATAGTGGTGGAACCCTGGTTTTCCGGTACACCGATAATGTGCCCTGAGTGCACGGAGCGTCGGGCCGTGTGGTTGACGTTTGTGATATATTGATGCTGCGTGAGTGCACATCTTGTGATATATCTGCTTGTGAAATGTTATGCCTGCAAGGAAGAAATATCGCTGCCCTAGGTAAAGGGTAGGGTGGTTATAAATTGGTCAACTGAATGCTGATCATTGCTTTGTTTGCCACCGTTATGGTGGTTTGTCCTCGTGCAGGTGCTGGAGAGCCGAGCGGAAAATAGTGGGCTGAAGCCCTTGCTTTTGTTGTTGCTGCTATGCTGGCCCTCGAAGGCCGAACAAAGAAAAGTTTTACTTATTTTCATGTGTGGCTGGCCTGCGTGCCGATGTATGTAATCCACAGGAGTAACATTTAACCGTAAGGTCTTAAGGCCAAACATTTGGTGTATGTTATATACATGTGTTGTTTTTATATAGTGGACATTCATGTTTAAGGAGTTCAAGAATAACCCCTAATACTTCTGCTAGAATGCTCTGAGTTAGGATGCGTGTTGTAATATTTGATATTAACATGTAACCCGACCGTCTGTTTTTGTGGTATATAGTGTGGGGCCCCGGCCAGACCTTCTATTATATGTCATTGAATGGATGGAGGTGTTACACGTGACGTGCAAGTCATGTGTGGAGAGTGTCACGGCGAGACAAGTCCCCTTCTATGAAACTGACGAGAACGTCAATCTTTGGACAAGCCCGGACAATGAAGCTCATGAGCGGGTGGGGTCAAGTAAGGGTTCTTAGTATCGGTTTGTTGTTTGTGAGCCAGAATCCTGACGTGAGAAGTCAGAGCTTGCAGGCAAGCCCTGGTTTTGAGACATACGAGTGGGTGGGGCCTTGACAAGAGTTCTGTGTGGTGGATTGTATATTGTTAGGGGAAATTGGAAATACCCGTGTGTTTACGGCTTGAACGCTGATGGGAAAATTGGAAGTACTCGTTTGATTACAGTTTAAACGCCGATGGGGAAATTGGAAGTACATGTTTGATGATGTGTGATGATGTGTTAGATTCATGCGCTATAGGGTGCACTGGGTGAAACCCGGGATTCCATACATGTTGCATTGTATGCCACTTTATTTTATATGCTCAACATAGAAACGTATTTATTATTTGAGACATCCAAATCTGCTTATTTCCTTTCTATGTTTATGTATATTTGCATACGAAGTGCTGACCTGTAGTGTGATGGGGTGCCCCGGGATCCGCTATGGACATCCGGGAGGAGATGTGTTGGTTACACAGTTGAGGTCAGCCTTTGCTGACCCACGTTACAATAATTTTTTACATGGCAAGGATCGCAAGCAGGAGCAAGCTCGTCGGCCAAAAAGTCCTAAGTCTCATGAAGTGAACTATTTGTTTAGAAGCTTTATTTGTTAAGTGATATGCTTAGTGCATTATGTTTTCGGGCTTGCATGCCGATGAAGCCTAGAAGTGTCAAGGCATGTTGCTCTATTTGTGGTTGTTGTTTCAGTTTCTGGACGATTGGTTATTGTAAGGCCTTAAGGCCGTTCTGATACTCTAGTGGTATTGGATAACTTCTGGTTGGTTGGTTGTTTCCGCTATTTTAATTCTGAGTTTTGAGTTGGGTAGTTTTTATATCATCTTAAAATGCTTAAGCTGTGGAGGCTATATGTTGTAGGCCTCCGACCGAACCCATATTATACGATCATTATAGGGGAGGCATTACAATTTGGTATCAGAGGCAGGTTATTCTCTAAGGTAAGGTTTAGTGGTCGATTTGACATAATCAGATCGCATAAAGAAGTTATCTACATAGGAGTATCGCGGGACCGTGAGTTTTCTCGTGTCTCAGTTCGCGACCTTCATGTTAGAAGGTGACGCTAAGTTGTGGTGGGTGAGCCTTAGCGGCCTCCAGTTTCCTGGACGCACCCCGTCTATATGAGAGTTCGGGAATGGCTTCTTAAAGAACTATATGCCTTCGTCGACAAGGTTAGCCCTTCAGATGCAGTTTCTACACTTGGTGTGGCAGGATATGACTGTAGATGAGTACGTTCAGGAGTTTACTCGATTGGGTCGTTATGCTGGAACGACCTTGGCTGATGATAAGGAGAGGGACAACCTCTTCTACCATGGATTGAGAGAGAATCTGAGGCAACCCCTAATAGCTACGAAGAATGTGGGCTTCAACGAGTTGATTGAGGTTGCCAGTATGTTGGAAAGTGATATGGAGTGAACCCAATGTCGTAAAGAACTTGCAGTCAAGTAGGCTTCGTGCTAGCTTTCGGTTACCCTGCTAGGGTATTGTTCGACACAGGAGCATCGCACTCCTTTCTGGTATAAAGCTTTATCCGAAGAATTGGAGTCAAGCCCTTTTCGGGGGACGCAGAGCTTAGGGTGTGCATGTCCAATGGGTCTTTCATTACTACCGGGACGAAAGGGCGCATTGGTTGGAGTTTAGACGGAATTGACTTCACGTTGGAAGCAGTGATTCTACTGTTGGCTGAGTTCAATATGATCTTGGGGATGGACTGGCTTACAGAGCAGTGCGCCAGAATTGACTGCCTATCTAAGGTAGTGACCTTGAGAAGCAGAGGAAAGACAAAAGTCTAATTTTAGGGCCTTAATGGAGTGGCATGTTCCCTGATTTTGTCCATGCAATTGGCGCGGGTAGTTAACCGGGGAGGAGTAGGTTTCACAGCATTGTTGGAAGTTCAACTTTCCAAGCTATTACTTGGAGAAATGTCGGTAGTGGCAGAATCTGAGGATGTGTTTCTTGGGGGGGCTTCCTAGAACACCTCCTCAACGGGAGATTGATTTCTCAATTGAGTTAGTGTCAGGAGCTAGACCGGTGTCACGTCCTCCTTTTAGGATGACACCGAAGGAGTTGGCCAAAGTCAAGGTACAGTTGTAGGAACTGTTGGAGCAAGGGTATATTGGACCCATCTCTTCGTCATGGAGCGCGCTAGTTGTAATGCCCCAAATTCGTGTCGGTATTTAAAATGATTTTGGGGGTGCGTTTAGAGGGTTGGTCTGCGGATAACAAATCGGGCTATGGTTTTATATAAAAACCCAAAACTAAACCTAACTCCTCTCATTCTATCACTTAGCTAAAACCCCCACCCAATTCCCTTCTCTCTCTCTCTCTCTATGTCCTGATCTCTCTCTCTCTCTCTTGATTCCCTCTACGCCGGCTAGAAGGAGGAGGCCCAATCCCTCTTCCTCTCTGTCTCTCTCACGTGCAAAATGAGCCTGACATCCCTCCTCTCCCATCGCCGCCTGAAGGAGGACCTGCGCCCAACTCTCAGGCTACCGCCGCTGGAAGAAGCCGAGCCCGAGCCTCCCTCTCCTTCACCCGACATCCATCCCTCTTCCTTGTCCTGACCACTACAGGCTAGGGTAAAGGCTGTGATCGACCTCCCTCTCCTATTGGCAGACCAAGAGGGTTATGGTTGATCTTGCACTTGTTGGAGGTGGCCGACCGGTGGCAGTAGAAGTAGGTCAACTCGTGTTGGAGCTCGAATCGGCGTGTGCAAGCCGGATCTGTGCATGGACAGCCGCTTAGAAGGTCGTTCGTGATCGATCCATGCCTCAAAAATGTGTGTCAAGGGTAACGACTTTTCTTCTTGTGCAGGTGAAGCCCTTAATTAGCATATTTACATGGAATCCCCTCTCCACCGATGGGTGGGGGGAGGGTGTTCTCCGACGGGTCGATGTTTACATCTCTGCTACTATTTGCATTAGCACCCAGAAGCGCGAGTACGATTTAGGCATGTTGTGTGAAGCCTATCCAGACATGTTGGTCTGGATTGGTGATGTTCTGTGGTTCCCAGGAAGGACTCTGTGGAAGTTGAATATTTCGGAATGGGGGTATGCCCGGGGCGGCAGTTAGTGTTAGAGGTATGCTCTAGGAAACACTGTAATGTTTGCATGAAGTTATTGGATCGTCGGCATTAACTCCCAGGGAGTTTTGTCGTGTTTGTGGGCAGCCCGTCTCTCGGAGACCGTAGGGCTAGTGCGTGAAGTTGTGCGCCTTAAGTGCACAACTGAGGTGGTCGCGAGTGTCACCCTTGTTACATAACAATCGGTTATGTAGGCGATAACAAGCAAGGGGATGTCAACCCGCGTCGTGCGTGTTGGGTACGGAGATTTGAGGAACATGCTTGACTGAATTGTACATGCACTACGTGGTGTAGTTCGACTACCTAAGAAAATTGGTGGGTTGCTATAGGCATAGGAGAGAGCCAAGGACCTTGTGTCATGGCTAGCAAATGCTCAATATATTGTCATTCAGTCCAGGACTGAGGATGGTGGTGGGACCTGGGGAAGTCCGGTACATCGATAAGGTGCCCTGAGTGTACGAGATGTTGGGCCGATTATGCCAACGTTTGTGGTGTTTGGTGCTTGAATGACACATTCTTGCTTTATGTTATTATGTTAATCCACTTGCAGGGAAGAAACACCGCCAACCCGAGAAAGGGGTGGGGTCGTTATAATTTGGTTAGCCCTTACTTACTGTTGCTTTGTTTGTCACCGCTTGGTGGAATGTTTGCTTGCAGGTACTGCAGAGCCAAGCGGGAAATAGCGGGTTGAAGCCCTTCTTGCTGATCTGGCCCTCGAATGCCCAATTGTTTGTTTAGTTGTTTTTCATGTATTGCTGGCATGCGTATCGATGTATGCAAACTATTTTATTTGGTTAAACATTATTGATGTAAGGCCTTAAGGTCAAACCTGTGGTTGTTGTATTTCATTTCTAGTGTTGTGGTTAGTGGACATTCGCCTTTGGGCATGGTTTTTATGTAACTCTTCTTTTTTCCTTCCACGAGAATGCAACTCTGTGTTAGGATGTGTTTTCAAAATTTTAAGGGTTTATGATTTCATTTAGTAACTCTTCTATCTGTCCGTTTCATATGACGTGGGGCCCCGACCGGACCTCCTGTTATATTATTCGTGACGGATGGGGGTGTTAAAATTTGGTATCAGACTCTGGTGTCGCTCTTCCTTATTTGAATTCGTGGTCGAATTCCTTTTAAGGGGTGGTGAACACTCATGTGTGTTGCCATTATAACATGAAAAGAACCCATGAATATCCGCTTAGGAATGAAAAACACACATGAAACACGTTAAAAATATTGTTGGCGGAACCTGAGCGTTCCTTTGTTTGTTGTTTGCTATGTCTTTTAGTCACTAAAATGCGTGTGGCGCAACTATAGGTGACCAGAAGTGGTACCGAACAGTCCCAAAATCAACATTTTGCGGAGAGTAATGCGTCGGCGAAGGTGTCTACACCTCCTCCTTCTATCGACACAATTTGTTTAGTTGCGGAAGCTATGTTCGCTATGATCAATGCGCAGCCAAGAGAGCAAGTACACCCTATGGTGGCCCCGGTACAGGTTGTCGTAGTTGAGCCAGTGACGGCGAGGCAAGTGTCTGCTGAGCCTTTGGCGGCAAAGCGAGCAACTAAAAAGCAGATGAAGCATGTGATGAGCTTCAATCCTCCTACATTTTCAGGAGTGGAATCACTAACTCATGTCGAAGATTGGCTCTCTCGTATAAAGAGAACCATGACGACAATAGAGACAAATGAAGCACGGAAGGTGACCATAGCCACTTTCCTACTGGATGGAGAGGCAAGGCTATGGCGGGATGAGGTGGAGTTGCACCAGCTTACTGGCAAGCAACTATCTGACGTTTTGATGGAAGAGTTCTCGAGACTGTTCTTGGCCAGGTACCTCCCTTCCACGCAGAGAATTGCGTTAGAGAATCAGTTTCAGCGCTTGACCCGGGGAGAAGGATCCGTTGATGACTATTTACATGAGTTCACAAGGTTGGGACGGTACGTCGGTTTCACATTTGCAGACTAGGAGAGAAAGACCAACAAATTCTACGAAGGACTGCGGGATGACCTGAGGTTGCTTCTCTCAGGTCCGATGACGCGGGGCTTTCAGGTTGTGGTAAACACTGCCCGATCTTTGGATCGGGACATGAGGAGAGTGCAAAGTAAGAAGGACTTGGCTGTGCAGAAGCCAGAGTACAAGGTGTCTACCTCTTCGAAGTCTAGATTCCGCAGCAGGTGGAACAAGAAGGATAGGTCGTCTGGACCAGCCCCTCCTACCGTTACTTCTAGAGCTACATCGAGTCGAGTCCTGTTTGTGTGTTATACATGTGGCAAGGTGGGGCACTACGCCCAAGAGTACCGCAGTGGCCCGCCAAAGACTGAGAAGAAGACAGGAGCATCTTATGTTGAAAAGGAAAAACAGTGGAGTCATAAGCTTCCCATTATACTCCTGCGCAGCCTCGAGTCTACAACTTTGGCCAACATGAGGCAATAAAACAGAATGACATGGTGACAGGTATGATATAGTATACAGTTTTTACTGCTTTATATGTTTGTTATCTTGTGCCTTTCTTAACTTGTTTAATTGGGTTTTGTCCTAATTTGGGACTATCCGGTGAGAGCACTATTAGATACAGGCGCTTCTCATTCCTTTCTATCCAAGGACTTCGTATTATGCATTAGAGTATCTTCCATTTTATCAAATAATAGATTGGATGTTTTGCTACCTAACGGATGCTTGATGCGTGTGGATATGACCTGTTGTATTCAGGTGTAGATAGGGAATCATGATTTTAAGTTGGAAGCATATGTATTGCTGATATCTGAGTTCGACGTTATCTTTGACATGAACTAGCTTTCAGAGTAGCGTGCATGTATTGACTGTAACTCAAAGGAAATCACACTGTGACAGGGTACTGAATGCGAGACCAAATTTTCTGGTATGCGAGGATCGAGCAAGACACTGATGTCTGCTCTCCAAGTGGTCAAAGCGGTTCAGAAGGGCCCGGAGCTGTTCTTCACGCTATTGGAGGTTGTAGAGCCGAATTCCCGTTTGAGTGACATTCCTATCATGTCAGAGTTCGCGGATGTGTTCCCTAATGATCTCCCTGGGATTCCACCCCAATGAGATATCAGCTTCCCTATTGATCTGGTGCCAGATGCGAAACCTGTGTCTCGTGCACCATATAGAGTGGCACCAAAGGAGATGGCAGAGCTGAAGGTTCAGCTGCAGGACTTACTAGAGCAGTGTTACATACGTCCAAGTGGTTCACTTTGGAGTGTGTCGGTCCTTTTTGTGAAGAAGAAGGACGGGAGCCTGCGTCTATGCATTGACTATCGAGAGCTGAACAAGCTGACAGAGAAGAACAAGTATCTGATTCCGAGAATCGATGATTTGTTTGATCAGTTAGCTGGATCAACCGTCTACTCGAAGCTGGATCTGAAGTACGACTACTATAAGTTGTGTATAAGGGAGAGTGATATTCCCAAGACAGCGTTTGACACCCGCTATGGTCAGTATGAGTTCACCGAGATGCTGTTCGGGTGACAAATGCGCCTTCGATATTCATGGATTTGATGAACAGAACCTTTCGGGAGTATCTGGACCGATTTGTGATAGTCTTCATAGATGACATATTGGTGTACTCGCAGTCAGAGGAGGATCATGCGAAACATTTGAGGTTGGTTTTGCACACCTTGAGCAGGAGTCGACTATATGTCAAGTTCTCTAAGGGCGATTTTTGGCTATTGTCTGTGGCATTTTTCGGTCATGTCATTAGTGGAGAGGGTATCGATGTGGATCTAGCGAAGATAACAGCTATACAGGAGTGACCCGTGTTGACTACAGTGGCGGAAGTCTGGAGTTTCCTGAGACTTGTCGGCTACTACAGGCGGTTCATGGAGAACTTCTCGCAGATAGCTTTACCCCTCACTACCTTGACGAGAAAGGAACAGAAGTTTGTGTGGTCGCCAGAGTGCGCACGAGCTTTTGAAGAACTGATAGTTCGTCTGACCACGACGCCTATTTTGAGTTCGCCATGTGATACGGACTGCTACGAGATCTATAGCGATGCCTCAGGGAGCAGCTTAGGTTGCGTCCTCCTACAGTTTGAGAAGGTTATAACGTACGGCTCACGCCAGCTGAAGGTGCATGAGAGAAACTACCCCGTCCACGACTTGGAGTTAGCGGTAGTGATATTCGCCCTGAAACTGTGGCGGCATTATTTATATAGCTTGAAGGTTGGCATCTTTACGGATCATAAGATCCTTAAGTACCTATTGAATCAGGAGGAGTTGAACATGTGGCAAAGAAGATGGATGGAATTCCTCAGAGATTACACCTTCTAGATGTAATATCCCAACTTTTATTGCGATACCAGAACCCTAGTGGGCCCAATAAAAGTGATCTGAACCCCTACCCGTGACCCGATAAAAGGTAATCATAGGTGGTAGATAGAGCTAGAGAACTCTGATTTGAGTTCCGCCAGTTCCTGTGGTCTTGTATGACCCATACGAGCGCATTGGAACCCATCGCGTCACGATCCGAGATCTAACAACGAATATAGACATTTTGACAATTTCAGCGCGTCGCGACGCGCGGATTTTGGACTTTTATCAAACGAACTTCGATTCAACCCCGGTCAGTGGCGTTAGATTCGTATGGTCAATACAAAGTCAACAAAATTGGTCCCGATCAGTTTCGATGATGGGTGGTCAAACCGTGGTCAAATCAAGCTCAGTCGTGCACTGAAAAGCGTGCGCACACCAATTATGACATACACCCCAACTTTGACCCAACCCCGATGACTTGGACCTATTTTGACTATGACCATCATGGGGGACCCACCCCAGGGTTTACTTTTGTCAAACCCTTCCTTTTTTCCATTTTTGGAAGTTTTCCCTAAGGAGGAGGTCATCTCCTCTCCGTGGGTAAATAGTGCATTGCCCCCCCCCCCCCCCCCCACCCCCACCCCACCTCACCCATGGGGCCACAAAATAGTATGATGGAAGGGAGTGAGCCCAAGTAGTGGCCCACCAACACTTCCCTCCACTCCCCTCCTCTTTTCCCTTTCCCACATTTAAAAGCCCAAGCTCATAAGGGCTTAACCCTATTTTCCCATATGGGGGAACTCCTTGAGCCTCCAGATATCCTTGGACAGCTGGAGGGTGGAGATTAATCTCTCCATAAGGAGGGATTAATCCCACATTGGGTAGGGGAGGAGATCCCCTCCCCTCCAGCCTATATAAAGGCCCCCTCCCCCTGATATTCTCCTCACAAGCTCAGAGAGCAATCCCCCCCCACGCCCCAAGCTCTGCTGGAGCTCAGGTCGCCGGAAAAGGCAAACCCGAGCTCCACCACCGCCACCTTGCATGTCCAACCAAGCCGGCCCTTCCCAAGCCCCTCGTCCACAGGTAGAAACTTCTCCCCTCCCCCTTCCCCTCCTTCTGGACGTTCTGCATGGGCTTTCCGGCGGCCGGAACGCCGCCGACACCACCCGACCCATGCTTCAGGTCGGGTGGTGGCCGCAGGAAGGCTAGCCCCTCCCCGCACTAGGGGTGATGCTGGAGAAGGGTTGACCCACCAGGATGACTTTTCTCGGTGGGGGGAAGCCGGTGTACTACCGGAAAATGCCGCTCCTGCGAGATCCGAGAAGCAGAGGCTTTTTGCTCTGTTTTGCCTTTGGCAGCGGCCGACGATGGATGGTCGCCGGACAACCCCCGGAGAAGAGCCCTGCCCCGGGCGTGCCGGCTGGGGGTGGTTATGGGGATGGGCTCAACGCCAGAGAGGCGAGTTGGTGAGGTGGCGCCGAAGAGCTCTGCTCGATGTTTCGTCGAGCTCAGCTCAACGTTTTTCATCAAGCTCCGCTCGATGACTTTTGTCGAGCTCCGCAAGACAACTATCGTCGAGCTCCGCTCGACGACTTTCATCAATCTCAGGACAACGTGTAGTCTATTATGACCAACTAATTTTTGGGGTGTTACACCCCGCTCTCGGGTTGTCCAAATCAAGCGATGGCCGGCGGCGACAGGCCGTCGGGCCACCACCCAGGGACTCGCCGGCCCCTGGAGAACCGGCCGGGAGCAGCGCCGACGATCGATGGTGACTGACTGGCGGTGGCAGAGGTTATCCTTGACTGCTCGCCGGCGAGGAGCAGCAGTCGTCCGATCTGGTGATGAAGATTTGACGGTCGGGATTTTATTAAATCCCGCCCCCGCCTCAGCATCAGCGCCCCCACAGCGGATCCGCGACCGATCCGCTGTGGGGTCAGAAGGATGATTTTTGAGGTCCTGCTCGATTTCAGCCACAGGATATCTCTTGATTTGCTATCAACAGACCAAATTAACATATAAACTTTGAGAAATTTTCTGGGTGATTTCTAGGCCTCTGGGGGTAAAGTGATCAGCATGAAAAATGTTCCTCATACCAAGAGCTTTCCCCCACAAAATTTTTGAGGATTTTTGGTGTTGATTTGGTATTTTTAAAAGCTCAAATGAAAATTGTTTGGTCAAATTAAAGGCTCAAAACTCTTCGAAAAATTATGAAAATTTCTATAGGCTCATTATAAACCCCCTTAGAAGGTTGTATCAAAATTAAGGGACTTGGGAATCAAAATTGAATTTTCCTCAGTTCCTTGGAGCCTAAGGCCGCGCTTGGAATTTATTATGCTCATTTTCCTTGAAAGTGAAAATTAGAGCGCGCGACCACCCTTTCTAATATGAATAATAAATGATCTTATCAACGAAAGTGGCCGAGGCAAGTGACCAAGTTCTGGGTGTTCCGAGATTTTGATAAATCATCGAGCGCCTCGACTCTCAAGTAATTTGGGGTACGCTCGGAAGATAAGAGTGCAAGTAGTGAGTTGCAAAATTATCCTCGACGAATAATAAGGGTGTAACTCCTAATAAGCCTCTAATCTGATTAAGACATGATTAAAAAGGCGCAACCAAATTACTATCAGATCTTAATGATTTGTGTAATTAAGCAAGCTTTATTAAAAACGGAAATAGAACTGGATATGGCTCCTGAGAACGGATATGAAACTAAATGTGTCTCCTAAGATAGGAGATGGAACTGAAGCCTCCAGGTGGAGCCATTGAACTACTAACCATTTTCTTTATGATTATTCCAGTCTTGCACTGGTCTTGTTCCTTTATTCATTTCAGTTCAGTCCTTTCAATTCAGTACTACTCCAGTCTCGTACTGGATAAGTTCATTTCAATTCAATACTACTCCAGTCTCGTACTGGTCAAGTTCATTTCAATTCAATACTACTTCAGTCTCGTACTGGTCATGTTCATTTCAATTCAATATTATTTCAGTCTCGTACTGGTCAAGTTCATTTCAATTCAATACTACTCAAGTTTCGTACTCGTCAAGTACATTTCAATTCAATACTACTTCAGTCTCGTACTGGTTAAGTTCGTTTTAGTTCAGTACTTTCAATTCAGTACTACTTCAGTCTTGTACTGATCAAGTTCATTTCAGAACTTTCATTTCAGCACCAATCCAGTTCTGAACTGCTCATATTTCATTCAGCACGTAAATTATGCAACATTTATTATCAGTAGCTTTAATTACCGCACTTTCATTATTGCAATTTACTATTATAAGCATGAGTCCTGCTTTGACGAGCAGCCATCTGTTAAGGTCGAGCCTTAGTTGGGGATAACCGAAGTTGAGGTGTTTCTCCAGGTTTAGCCCCAAATAAAGTACTCTCATGCTCCTTGTCAAAATTTGAGCTGAGCGTTACTGCCCGAAGATTGAAGCATAGTAGGGCAGGCCGCCACAGACTCGGAGCGTGCTAGCAAAATTGACTGTTTGATTGTTTGTAAATTGCTTGCGTTAAACTGTGACGGGTCAGTCACTTCCGCAGATCGTTTGTACCAGTGCAAAAAGTTTGACGACTCAAGGCGATAGGGAGATGAGTACCACAGGTGACCTGCCTTTATGTTTTCCCCGTCAGGTTTCCTCCGCTGGTCGGCCAAAATGTTGAATCGTTGGATGTCGCTCACATCCAAGAGTACACTTGGTTGTACGTTAGAGCCTGGGCTATGTGGTACGACCAACCCCAGAAGTGGCAGGACTGGCCACTGTCACCGACGACCACATTGGTGAGGCCCGCGGGGCTCGCTACCCTGTTGGAACAGAAGCGGTCCATACTATATCGACATAGGGTTGTGTGTGTGCGGTTGTAAATGCATGTCGTATGTGCGTGGCTGTGAATGTCTGCAGGATGTGCGCGGCTGTGAATGCCTGCGGTAGGGTGCAAGTTATGGATATCTGATGTGCTGATGGAGCCTTAATTATAACTGATATACATTGTTGTTGTTTTTCCAGTTATATTATGTTGCACTTCTTTATTGTTGCTCCTAGCCTATTTATATGAAATGTTATACTAACTCTCCCTTGCGTCGGCTATCTACTTTTGTGTGGGTTTATGCTCGTCCGCAGAATATGGATCCGGGGAGGAGATTTGTTTTTACTTAGCTCTGTGACTAACGGTTATTTAAATAACCATTCACAGGAAATGGAGCACCGTAGTGACCCGATGTCGTAGGAGGTTGCGCCAGCAGTTAGAACTACTCAAGCAGAAGCACCCCCGACGTCTTCAAAGTTTCGGGACGTGAGTACCAATGAGCTAGTTAGGGAGAGAGAGTGAGGAGTTATATGTAGTACTTGTGCAGCCTGCAGGCTTATATAAATACTTAGACTACAGTCTTTGTACTCATGTAAATATATATGATATTATATATATTGTACCCTGGTTTCCTGTTAATGCTTCTGCAATTCTATGATGTATTGTGAATGTTGTTGAAGTTGGTGACCGGGCGGTCTGGCGGTCTGTCTTGGCGGGTTGAAGACCGCGCGGTCTGGCGGTTTGTCTCAGCCGGCTTGGAGACCGGGCGGTCTAGCGGTCTACCCTGGCAATCTCTCTTTCTCTCTGGTGGTAGCCGTGTGGTTAGCCCTTCTGTCTAACCGCGCGGCTTGTGCGGTTTGTTTTGTATAGTCCCACATCTCTTATTTGTATTCTCTCATCTCTCCTCCATTCTATATAAGAGAGAGCATACCTTTGTAATAGATACCTTTTTCGGATAATAAAGTTTCAGTTAAAATCATTTCGCTTTGTTTTTTGTTCGGTTCTTACATGGTATCAGAGGACTCGATCTACTCCTCCTGATTCTGTGCCTTCCCTGTCCGCGCGGCTTGTCTCGCCGGTTTGCACCCTGTCCGCGCGGCCTCTTCTTCTCCTTCTTGTTGCCCTCTGTGTGTGCGACTTTTTGTTTCTTGTTCTAAGTCGCCGCCTCCTGTCGCAGCGACCTGTTTTGTCCTACTTCTGTTCGCGCTGCCTGTCCTCTAGCCGTCCGACTTCTTCCCCTCTGCTTGGGTCTGCAGCTTGGTCGTGGCTTTTCTGGCCGCTGGTTTCTACCCTCGTGACCGCTGCAGCTTATCTTTTTCCTATACGTGCGGGTTGTTTCCTAACCGCCCGGCTTCCATTTTCCTGCTCCTATGGCTCTTTCTGATGCCTCTACTGCCACCACCCCTGTCACCAATCCGGCTCCGCCTCTTCCACCTACTCCTTCCGGGAACCTTAGGACCGTTTCCAAGCTTGTTGGCTCCAACTACCCGGATTGGAGCGTCTCTTTCACCTTTCTACTTCGCTCACAACGCAAACGCCACCATCTCGTTGATGACCCACCTCCTATCACTTCACCTCTCTTTGATGACTGGGATGCAAGTGACGCGCTTGTGCGTACTTGGCTCGCGAACAGTCTTTCTGATGAGTGCCTTTCTGTCATACGTCATGATGAGACGGTCAAGGCCGCTTGGCTTCATCTTGCCGCTCTGTACTCCAAGGGGGCTCAGACGTCCCGCATCTATACGTTGTATGCGGACCTCTTTGCCCGTCCTACCTTGTCTCCTGCTGCTGCCTACCAACAGGTTCAGGCTCTTGGAGCTGAGATTCTTCAGAATCGCCCCTTTTCTGCGGATTTGGCTCAACAACACAAGCACTTCCAGGAGCTTCTGATTGTGTGTTATCTGCTCCGGCTTCCTGATACTTATGACATGATTCACCAGCAAATTCTGGGTGAGGCCGAATCTCCTACCGTAGATGCCACCGCTGCCCGCATCGCTGTTGTCACCTCTCTCCTTCAGCGCCCCCTTTTGCCCGCTCCTCCTCCACCACCGGACAACTATTCTCATCACACTCAGCGGAGTGGCTCTGGTAGTCGCAGTCACCAGTCCGGCAGCCGTGCTTCTTCCCGCTACCTCTGTTCTCATTGTGGCCAAACCGGACATACTTCCGAACGCTGCTGGACGAAGCATCCCCATCTTCGCCCCTCCGGTGACTCTTCCAAGCCGTCTGCCTCTGTTGTAACATCCTCAGGTAGTGCCTACATGGTGACTCAAGGTAAATGGCTCATCGACTCTGGTGCCACTAATCACATGACGAGCAATCCTCAGTGCTTCTCTTTACTCGAACAACATGATCGGTTGCCCCCGGTCCTAGTTGCGGATGGTTCTCCCTCCCCGGTTCATGGGACGGGAGTGGTTCATGTTACTCCGTCACTACGACTAGCGGACACTCTCTATGTGCCCAAGTTTCCGTGCAATCTATTGTCTGTTACCTCTTTATGCAAGCAGCTTTAGTGTTCTGTGACATTTACACTGACTTCTTGTTCTTTTCAGGATCCGAGCTCCCACCGGATGATTGTTACTGGGACTGAGAGCGGCGGCCTCTACTTCCTCGACAATGTTTCCGCCTTGTCCGCCTTCTCCTCTTCTTGTCCGGATCTTCTCTAGTGGCATCTCCGCCTCGGTCATCCTCCCCCACGACTTCTACATCAGCTTCTGCCCCACCTCCCTCCGTCTCGTACTCCTCTCCAATGCGACGCCTGTCAGCTCGGCAAGCATCACCGTTCCTCCTTCCCACCAAAGCAAGGTCGGGGCTCTACTCATCCTTTTGATCTTGTCCACTCCGATATCTGGGGACCTGCTCCTACCCTCACCATTGGCCGGGGTAGTTCTTATTTTGTAACTTTTATAGATGATTTTTCTTGATGTACTTGGGTGTATCTCCTCCGATATCGCTCTGAACTTTTAGATGTATGGATCTCTTTTTATCAGTTAATTAAAACTCAGTTTAATGTTTGTATTAAAACATTTCGCTCCGACAATGCTAAAGAGTATCTGAGTCATGCTTTTACATCTTTTTGTGTGCAACATGGCATTATTCATCAGATTAGCTGTGTTTACACCTCCCAACAAAATGGGGTGGCGGAACGCAAAAACCGTCACCTCCTCGATGTGGCTCGCACATTGATGACCCAGATGCATGTCCCTCGCTATTATTGGGGCTATGCTGTTCTCCTTGCCTGCTACCTCATCAATCACCTTCCCTCCACCATTCTCCACGGGAAAACACCATTTTCCATTCTGTATCCGGGCCAGGAGCCTTTTCCTCTCCCACTCTGAATCTTTGGATGCACTGCATTTGTGCATACCCCATCTGCCACATGTGACAAGCTATCCCCTCGCTCCACCAAATGTGTCTTTCTGGGGTACTCCACCACTCAGAAAGGTTATTGTTGCTTTAACTTTGATCTTCGTCAGCAGTTCGTCTCTGCTGACGTTACCTTCTTCGAGAATGCCTCCTACTTCTCGGCTGAATCCTCCTCTCTTTTCCCCGCTTCCTCTCCTCTTCCCCCAGCTTCTGATTCTCCTGCTATTCCCTTCGTTCCCTCGTCTCCTACCGAGATATCCACCCCTCCTCCATCTCCGTCCCCTCCTCTCGCTCCACCTCTCTCTCCTACTTCTCCACCTCTGTCTCCATCCTCTCCGCCGCCGTCGCTCTCTTCTCCCGGGCCAGCTCTCTCTGCCACGGACGCTCCGGATACCGAGGGGGCCACCGACCTGGATCTCCATGTGGCTCTTCGCAAAGGGGTGCGGACATGTACCCTACACCCCCATGCTGCTATTGTTTCATATGATCGTCTTACCCTTCTTGCAGGGCCTTTACACTGGCTATCTCTGCCACTGCCACGCCTCGTTCCTATCAGGAGGCCCTCGCTATTCCCCACTGGAAGCTGGTCATGGATGAGGAAATGGCGACCCTCACGGAGCGGGGTACATGGACTCTTGTTCCTCCTCCCTTCGGTACTGATGTTGTTGGCAGTCGCTGGGTCGTTGTGGTCAAATTTGGCCCAGACGGCACTGTGGATCGGTATAAGGCTCGCCTTGTTGCTAAGGGCTTTACTCAGACCTATGGGGTTGATTACTTTGACACCTTCTCTCCCGTGGCTCGTCTCAGCACTATCCGGGTCCTTCTCTCTATGGCGGTCAATAGGGATTGACCGATTTCTCAGCTGGATGTCAAGAATGCATTCCTTTATGGTGATCTTCACGAGGCCGTTTACATGGAGCAACCTCCTGGGTATGTTGCTCCGGGGGAGACACGAGTATGCCGGATGCAGAAGGCAATTTATGGCCTCAAGCAGAGCCCTCGAGCTTGGTTTTACAAGTTCAGCGGCATCGTGGCGGCCGTTGGTTTTGCGCGAAGCTCTGCTGATCACTCTCTATTTATTCGCAAAACTCCTTCGGGGCTGGTTATTCTTGTTGTGTACGTCGATGATATTCTTCTCACTGGCGATGACCAGTAAGGGGTAGCCCTGACAAAGCGACATCTTCGCCAATATCTGATCACGAAAGATATGGGCTCTCCAAATGTAACGCCCCCACCTGTCACATGACATATAACGGTGGGTCCGGCCGGGGCCCCACGCCATATAGCACAGACAAGCGAAGGAATCACGTGTGGAAATCAAATCTATGCGTGTCCTTAACTCATTCCATTCTAGCGCAGCATTTTTCTTGTTAACATGAACTCAAACCAGAATGTCCACCCATATATAAATAACACATTTATATAAAAACACCAGGAATGTATACAACTCACACACCCTGGCCTTATGGCCTTACAAGTTCCTCTTTCACATCAATGGTTTCGTACATCGGCACGCAGGCCGGCCACACATGAAATCCAACCATGATTCTTCATATAGCTCTCAAGGACTACACCAGGCTAGCCAATCCACTTATTCTTTCCAAACCGCAGCACCTGCAATTCATCATCCAAACCAACACAGAAAACAAAGTAACGGTCAGCAGTGCTGACCCATTATAACGACCCTACCCCCTACCCGGGGTAGTGGTTCCTTCCCTGTATACAGTGCTTCCTTTCTCATCAAGCATCAACAAACATCACCAAATCACATCATAGCTAGATCATTCTCTTTATTCCACTAACAAACACATCACATCACAAACGCTGGAGTCCACCAACGCTCCGTGCACTCAGGGCACCTTCTTGGTTTATCAAAATCCACCGTCGTACACCGCTGTCTCTCGAGGTTTTAACTTGTTGTTTGACCGGCCCTAGTCCACCAGCTCGCTGGCTGGCGACATCCCGCCCAAACCACTCAGAGGTCCATCCTCACAGGATCACAAACAGAGCAGACCGACCCACACTATGTGGTGTAGCAAGCCGGGTTTATCTCAGCTCCCCAGGCATTGTCTACCCATCGATCCCCCTCCTAGTCCGATCGACCCACCCATGTGGTGCAGCAACCCGGGTTTAACTCGGCTCCCCTATCATTGCCACCCATCGATCCTACCTTAACTGGATCAACCCACCCTAGTGGTGAAACAAACCGGGCGTATCTCGCACTAACCAGGCGTGTTACAAATTGATCATCTCATATCCAGGAGCTTCACCAAAGCCTCCTTACAATCATCACATCCATACATTCATCACAACAGAAATCCGTTTTGCACAGCATCAAAGCCACAGAGTCTTCTCCGGTTTACCCATGAACATCACCAATCCAGACTACCGGTCCAGATGGGCTTCACACAGCATGCCTACGCCGTACTCTATATTTCCGGCTCTAAATGCAGACACAACAAAGGAATCACTTCCGTGATCCACCTCTTGGTGGAGGATTCCAAGCACATGTATAGAGAAAGGACTTCGATGTCCAAGAAGGAGATCGTTACCCTTGAAGATCGCTTCGGCGCCATGAAGTAGCCGGATGGAAATCACCGCCTCGGCCTTGCCTTCACGAATCCGCTCTCGGATCTTCGCTCCGCACTCCGCAGCTCCTAAAGCAGCTGGAAGACTTCTCCCTTCTCTCTCCCTTAGGCCTTTCTTCTTTCTCTCTCTTGGAATGAAGATGAAGAAGAAGAAGATAATAAAAGAGGGTTTTAAATCCCCTTTTTTCGGCCTTCCCAACACCTGGACAAAGCCCAGCCACTGGATCCAGGAAGAGGGAAACAAACGGCTCAGATCTGGCCAGAAAACCCTGAACACGGCCTGACACGCCCTGTGACACGCCCGTGTCACAGGCCGTGTCCCCCTAAGCGGCAGACAACCGACTCAATCCAACCAGTACACGGCCGTGTGACACGCCCGTGTCACGTGCCGTGTACCCGACACGCCCTCAGACACGCCCGTGTCTGAGGCCGTGTTCCTCAACAGAAATAATCCCAAATCAACCCGAGACTTCACACGGCCTGGCACACGGCTTGGCACACGCCCGTGTTCACAAGAAACTCGATACTCGACGATCGTCGCGTAACACTCGTCGAGCATTCGACACGGCATCCGACACGGCCGTGTCCTGGGCCGTATGCTCCTCTCGACGATGTCAAGCGAAAATCGTCGACACCAAGTCCGATCGTCGACACAACCTCGACACGCCCTGCGACACGCCCGTGTCACAGGCCGTGTCAACTGACACGCCCTGGGACACGCCCGTGTCCCAGGCCGTGTCACCCATGCCTGAACCCGATTTTGCTCAAAATGATCCTCTTGACTTCGGGGTGTTACAATCCTCCCCCCTTCAAATAATTTCGTCCTCGAAATTTGACTCCAAACAGCCAATTGGTCACAACATCACAAAATCATAGCCTTCGCACACACTAACAAACAGACAACACAACAAACATCCCTAACTTCCACTTGTGCACATTCAGCCACATAAAACCTCAAAACAAAACAACATAATTGATTTATCTCGTCACAAGCACAAGTACACCAAACTATTATAGAGATCTACAACTATTTATGATGTACAGACATCACTATGGATGATTCATCAAAATCCGATTCCCGATTCAGTCAAAAGTGATGCACATCAGCGATTATTCATCACACCTGATAGAGAAACATAGTTGACACATTCACATCACAGTTCACTTCCGCTCAGCCTCCCGATTTTGAAATTCGCGATTTAAAGATAAATGAAACGCTCGAGGCTGAATTTCACCAACTGAGCTTTGCGGCTCTTGCACTTCCATCGCATGCAATCTAGGTTGCGTCCGGGGTGCAGATGATTCGGCCACTGCTTTCCCTTTTTCTTCATATGACGCACCTGTATTTTTCTCACTCCCTGGAGGGACATTCCAACAGAATTTTGCGATGTGTCCTTGCTGCCCACATTTATAACATATACGTGTATCCACACGTCCTGGCCCATACGTCGCCCCCGAAGAAACAGTCGACGGAGCTACGTCCACCGGCCTAAATCTTTTCTTCTCTTGTCGGCGAAACTCCGATTGATCTGGTGGTGGCATTTTAAACTCTGACTTTTCCCTTGTCAGTCTCTTATTCTCTCGTACTCGCTTCATATCCTTCTCCAAGGCACGAGCTGTATCGACCAACGCCTGAAAGCCTTGGCTCACCGAACTCGGAAGTGCCAACCTCAATTCATCCCGCAAGCCGCCATAAAACCGATTTGTCTTTCGCGCTTCCTCCGCAAAGGTAGATCCCGCATATCTCCCCAATCTTGTAAACTCATGCAGGTAGGTATCAATATCTCGCTCACCCTGCACCAAACGGAGAAACTCATTTTCCATCGCAATCATCTGCGACACCGGCACATACTTGGCTAAAAATATTTGGGAGAAGTCCTCCATTGAAACTTCCATTAAACCGCGACCTGCCAAGTGGTGCACTTCAATTTCATCCCACCACAATCTCGCATCTCCTTCCAACAGAAAAGTGGCCAACATCACTTTCTGTTCTTCGACCGTCCTGATTGCGGTTAGGATCCTTTTTACTCTTGCCAACCAATCTTCTGCCTGCGTTGGTGCGAGCGCTCCACCAAACGTAGGTGGATGAAAGTGCATAAAACGTGACAATGCGTCGTCACTCGCTTGCACTTCCACCACCTCGGCAGCATGCTCTTGTCTTCCACCAGGTCTTGCCTGTCCAGTTGGTTGTGCTTGTAACACTGCAAGCACTGTCTCCGCCACCACCCGTATGGCCTCTGCCGAGGGAGGCATCGACGCTTCCACGGGTGCTGCACTCTCATCCGACCGCTGGGGCTCAGACGGCCCAGCTCCATCCCTCGCCACCTATCAATGTACAGAACACCATTAAACTCTTCCAAATCATAACGGTACTGGTACATTGACTACACACGCACGCACACCATGTGCATGACATACATTCCTAGTGGACATTCATGAGTTCAATTATATTCTCTCCTCCCAAATAATCTCAACCTGGCTTTGATACCACTTTGTAACGCCCCCACCTGTCACATGACATATAACGGTGGGTCCGGCCGGGGCCCCACGCCATATAGCACAGACAAGCGAAGGAATCACGTGTGGAAATCAAATCTATGCGTGTCCTTAACTCATGCCATTCTAGCGCAGCATTTTTCTTGTTAACATGAACTCAAACCAGAATATCCACCTATATATAAATACCACATTTATATAAAAACACCAGGAATGTATACAACTCACACACCCTGGCCTTATGGCCTTACAAGTTCCTCTTTCACATCAATGGTTTCGTACATCGGCACGCAGGCCGGCCACACATGAAATCCAACCATGATTCTTCATATAGCTCTCAAGGACTACACCAGGCTAGCCAATCCACTTATTCTTTCCAAACCGCAGCACCTGCAATTCATCATCCAAACCAACACAGAAAACAAAGTAACGGTCAGCAGTGCTGACCCATTATAACGACCCTACCCCCTACCCGGGGTAGTGGTTCCTTCCCTGTATACAGTGCTTCCTTTCTCATCAAGCATCAACAAACATCACCAAATCACATCATAGCTAGATCAACCTCTTTATTCCACTAACAAACACATCACATCACAAACGCTGGAGTCCACCAACTCTCCGTGCACTCAGGGCACCTTCTTGGCGTACCGGAATCCACCGTCGTACACCGCTGTCTCTCGAGGTTTTAACTTGTTGGTTGACCGGCCCTAGTCCACCAGCTCGCAGGCTGGCGACATCCCGCCCAAGCCACTCAGAGGTCCATCCTCACAGCATCACAAACAGAGCAGACCGACCCACACTATGTGGTGTAGCAAGCCGGGTTTATCTCAGCTCCCCAGGCATTATCTACCCATCGATCCCCCTCCTAGTCCGATCGACCCACCCATGTGGTGCAGCAACCCAGGTTTAACTCGGCTCCCCTAGCATTGTCACCCATCGATCCTACCTTAACTGGATCAACCCACCCTAGTGGTGTAACAAACCGGGCGTATCTCGCACTAACCAGGCGTGTTACCAATTGATCATCTCATATCCAGGAGCTTCACCAAAGCCTCCTTACAATCATCACATCCATACATTCATCACAACAGAAATCCGTTTTGCACAACATCAAAGCCACGGAGTCTTCTCCGGTTTACCCATGAACATCACCAATCCAGACTACCGGTCCAGATGGGCTTCACACAGCATGCCTACGCCGTACTCTATATTTCCGGCTCTAAATGCAGACACAACAAAGGAATCACTTCCGCGATCCACCTCTTGGTGGAGGATTCCAAGCACATGTATAGAGAAAGGACTTCGATGTCCAAGAAGGAGATCGTTACCCTTGAAGATCGCTTCGGCGCCATGAAGTAGCCGGATGGAAATCACCGCCTCGGCCTTGCCTTCACGAATCCGCTCTCGGATCTTCGCTCCGCACTCCGCAGCTCCTACAGCAGCTGGAAGACTCCTCCCTTCTCTCTCCCTTAGGCCTTTCTTCTTTCTCTCTCTTGGAATGAAGATGAAGAAGAAGAAGATAATAAAAGAGGGTTTTAAATCCCCTTTTTTCGGCCTTCCCAACACCTGGACAAAGCCCAGCCACTGGATCCAGGAAGAGGGAAACAAACGGCTCAGATCTGGCCAGAAAACCCTGAACACGGCCTGACACGCCCTGTGACACGCCCGTGTCACAGGCCGTGTCCCCCTAAGCGGCAGACAACCGACTCAATTCAACCAGTACACGGCCGTGTGACATGCCCGTATCACGTGCCGTGTACCCGACACGCCCACAGACACGCCCGTGTTTGAGGTCGTGTTCCTCAATAAAAATAATCCCAAATCAACCCGAGACTTCACACGGCCTGGCACACGGCTTGGCACACGCCCGTGTTCACAAGAAACTCGATACTCGACGATCGTCGCGTAACACTCGTCGAGCATTCGACACGGCATCCGACACGGCCGTGTCCTGGGCCGTGTGCCCCTCTCGACGATGTCGAGCGAAAATCGTCGACACCAAGTCCGATCGTCGACACAACCTCGACACGCCCTGCGACACGCCCGTGTCACAGGCCGTGTCAACTGACACGCCCTGGGACACGCCCGTGTCCCAGGTCGTGTCACCCATGCCTGAACCCGATTTTGCTCAAAATGATCCTCTTGACTTCGGGGTGTTACAATCCTCCCCCCCTTCAAATAATTTCGTCCTCGAAATTTGACTCCAAACAGCCAATTGGTCACAACATCACAAAATCATAGCCTCCGCGCACACTAACAAACAGACAACACAACAAACATCCCTAACTTCCACTTGTGCACATTCAGCCACATAAAACCTCAAAACAAAACAACATAATTGATTTATCTCGTTGTTGAAACCGAAAAATCGGTCTCACGTGGAGTTCGACCCTTGGGGAAGGGGTGACCGCGCACCTACTACCCTCAAGCAAACGATCTAGGCACAAGACTAGGAACACAAGGGACAGACCCAAGGTCTCAGCGTGGAGGACCCGCCGCATACCCGGAAGACTAACTAACTCTTCCCCTCCCAAGCCAAGGGCTGAGCTAAGGCACCTTCGGAGGGCTCTCTTGCCCGACCGGAACATCTAAGGAGGATCTCCAGATCCACTCCTTAACTAGAGGTGCCACCTCGGGTCTATACAAAATGCTCCCCGCCTGCCTTACTATTGGCGCCAAACCGCCCAGCAGCCCTACTCTACGCAGCCCCAATTGGGCCGCCAATAGCGGAACTCCGCTACTCTGAAAGGATGGCAACGGGCCATCAGGGGGTTTCCCGGCATCTATACCTCGGGGCCCACATGGGCGGAGCGGTTCACGAACACGCCACTCGCCCAAGACAGGAGTAAACCGCATATCCACAGAGCATCACAGATATTAAAAAATATTACAGGAATATAAATTCCATACTCGGCTCGCAGGCCGGAAATATAAACAAAAGGCCTTCGAGGGCCAGCACAAGTTTGGGCTTAAGCCCGCTACTCCCCGCCTGGTACTGCAACACCTGTACGCCAACGTCTCGACGAGCGGCGGCCAACTAGTCATCGGTCGGCTAACGGAAGCGGACCAAACATATTGCGCACACCCCCTTTTTGGGGCTTGTGGCGCGCATTCCCTGCAAGCGGCTAAATAAACAACTTCCTCGGAGTCTTCTCCGGGAACCCCAGAACATCACCAATCCGGCTCACACGTCCGGATGGGCTTCACACAGCATGCCTAAACCCGTACTCGCGCTTCCGGGTGCTAATGCAATTAACTGCGGGGACGTACACGTCAACCCGTCGGGGAGCTCCCTTCCCCCCACCCGTTGGTGGAGAGGGGCTTCCGTGCAAATATGTAAACCGAAGGCTTCACATGCCCAAGTTGAAACATCGTTACCCTTGTCGCGTGCTTGGCGGCGGGGGCGGGAGAGGAGCTCCGGGTCGATCCTGCTGCATACGGCCGCGTCGGTGGTCGATCCCCACTCCAGGCCGAGCCTCGCTCCAGGCCGAGCCTCGCTCCAGGCCGAGCCTCGCTCCAGGCCGAGCCTCGCTCCAGGCCGAGCTTGTTGCCGGTGGTGAAAAATTAGGGCTTAGCCCCAGGCCGAACCCCACTCCAAGTCATGCCCTACTCCAGGCCGAGAAAAAGGGGAGGGGCTGGGAGGTGCTGCTCGGGCTGGAAATAGTGGGTGGGGGCGGGTTGCTCCAGGCGGCCGGGAGAGAAGGAGAGGGAGAGAGAGACGGATGCGGCCGAGGTTATGCCGCTGCTCCAGGCCGACGGGAGAGAGGGGGTCGGGGGCGGTGCTGCGCTGCTGGCCGAGGATGAGAGAGTGGGTCGGGGGCGGTGCTGCGCTGCTGGCCGAGGATGAGAGAGTGGGTCGGGGGCGGTGCTGCGCTGCTGGCCGGAGGGAGAGAGGGGGTGGGGCTCGGTGCTGCGCTGCTGGCCGGAGGGAGAGAGGGGGTGGGGCTCGGTGCTGCGCTGCTAGCCGGCGGGAGAGGGCGGGGAAGGGGCGGCGGCTGGGCTCCAAAGCCGGCCGGGCTAGGGTTCCCGATCTCTCCCCTGCATCCATTTCTCTCCTGCATCCCCCGATCTCCTGTTCCCAACCCGTGCCCTGCTGCCCCCTCATCTTTCCCCTCTTTTCTTTTTTTATTTCTCCTTTTTTTAATTCCCCCCCCCCCTTTTCTGCTGCACCCGATCCCACCCCCCTTATCTCATCCCCTCCCCCACTTTTATCCAATTTCATATATATATATAATATAATAATATATATATATATTATATTATATAATAATATATATATTATATAATATTACATATATATATATATATTCTAACAACGCGCACATAAAACCCCCGCACGCACGCATGAGGACCCGCACGTTCTCAAACGGGGTCGCACCGACTCGTCGCCCACAACACGCCCCTAGGCTGCTTTTTGGGGAGGGTCCCACTCGCCCGGCTACGGGGTTGTACACAATCCCCGCTCTTTTCGAGCTTGGCACAAGCTCGGAAAGAATCATCCAACCCAACGTATCCGGCGAGTGGGAGCCGACCCAAAAAGAAAAGTTTGAGAGAAACTGAAATCTGCACTTGGAGCATCGATCTCTCCACGACCTTTCTGATCTTTTTGAATCACTCGATACCCTTTGGCTCACTGCTATCAAATTGCCCTTATACCAATACTTACAACAAGTATACAATTTCTCGTGATATCGCGAAACAAAAAGGTCGTATCTTCTGTATCCTCTGGTACACGCTGAGCTAGTCCTTTCCCCCCAGGTGTGCCTACAGCCCTGCCAGCTAGTGAGAGCCTGACAGCGAGTCTACCCGGGGCCGAGCAGCATTCGGGGTCCCTTACCCCCCAGGTGTGCCTACAGCCCTGCCAGCTAGTGGGAGCCTGACAGCGAGTCTACCCGGGGCCGAGCATCACTCGGGGTCCTGCGAAAAACTCTCCAAGAACCAACCCTTTCCCCCCAGGTGTGCCTACAGCCCTGCCAGCTAGGTGAGAGCCTGACAGCGGGATCTGCTCGGGGTCCAAAACTACCGCCATCGAGTGACTTCCGGCCCTGCCAGCTAGGTGAGAGCCTGACAGCGGGATCTTCTCGAGGCCCACGGATGACACCGAGTGACGTCCGGCCCTGCCAGCTAGGTGAGAGCCTGGCAGCGGGATCTGCTCGGGTCCAAAACAACCGCCATCGAGTGACTTCCGGCCCTGCCAGCTAGGTGAGAGCCTGACAGCGGGATCTTCTCGAGGCCCACAGATGACACCGAGTGACGTCCGGCCCTGCCAGCTAGGTGAGAGCCTGGCAGCGGGATCTGCTCGGGGTCCAAAACAACCGCCATCGAGTGACTTCCGGCCCTGCCAGCTAGGTGAGAGCCTGACAGCGGGATCTTCTCGAGGCCCACGGATGACACCGAGTGACGTCCGGCCCTGCCAGCTAGGTGAGAGCCTGGCAGCGGGATCTGCTCGGGGTCCAAAACAACCGCCATCGAGTGACTTCCGGCCCTGCCAGCTAGGTGAGAGCCTGACAGCGGGATCTTCTCGAGGCCCACGGATGACACCGAGTGACGTCCGGCCCTGCCAGCTAGGTGAGAGCCTGGCAGCGGGATCTGCTCGGGGTCCAAAACAACCGCCATCGAGTGACTTCCGGCCCTGCCAGCTAGGTGAGAGCCTGACAGCGGGATCTTCTCGAGGCCCACGGATGACACCGAGTGACGTCCGGCCCTGCCAGCTAGGTGAGAGCCTGGCAGCGGGATCTGCTCGGGGTCCAAAACAACCGCCATCGAGTGACTTCCGGCCCTGCCAGCTAGGTGAGAGCCTGACAGCGGGATCTTCTCGAGGCCCACGGATGACACCGAGTGACTTCCGGCCCTGCCAGCTAGGTGAGAGCCTGGCAGCGGGATCTGCTCGGGGTCCAAAACTACCGCCATCGAGTGACTTCCGGCCCTGCCAGCTAGGTGAGAGCCTGACAGCGGGATCTTCTCGAGGCCCGCGGATGACACCGAGTGACGTCCGGCCCTGCCAGCTAGGTGAGAGCCTGGCAGCGGGATCTGCTCGGGGTCCAAAACTACCGCCATCGAGTGACTTCCGGCCCTGCCAGCTAGGTGAGAGCCTGACAGCGGGATCTTCTCGAGGCCCACGGATGACACCGAGTGACGTCCGGCCCTGCCAGCTAGGTGAGAGCCTGGCAGCGGGATCTGCTCGGGGTCCAAAACTACCGCCATCGAGTGACTTCCGGCCCTGCCAGCTAGGTGAGAGCCTGACAGCGGGATCTTCTCGAGGCCCACGGATGACACCGAGTGACGTCCGGCCCTGCCAGCTAGGTGAGAGCCTGGCAGCGGGATCTGCTCGGGGTCCAAAACAACCGCCATCGAGTGACTTCCGGCCCTGCCAGCTAGGTGAGAGCCTGACAGCGGGATCTGCTCGAGGCCCACGGATGACACCGAGTGACTTCCGGCCCTGCCAGCTAGGTGAGAGCCTGGCAGCGGGATCTGCTCGGGGTCCAAAACTGCTCGACTTGACTTTGCTCGAGATGGAGACATCTTATTTACTTAAGAGGTGCTGGAGAGTTAATTGCACCGATGCTTTTACAAATGGAGGACACATTCTATTCCTAAGAGAGATGATCTGGAGGTCGTCAAATCGGGAAGCTGGCGTCCGAGTCTGTTCCTAATAATTCCTCCAATCGGACGAGAGATGCAATCGGGGAGACATAGGCCGACGTGCAAGGGGGGAGCTGATCTCGGCCGTCAGTGCAGAGGCTCGGTCTTACAATAGCGCTTAGAGTCCCGAGGCATCGTCCCATCATCCGAACTGGGCTATTTAGAAGGAACAGGTTGGACGTTTCGTATCCTGATCTAATGACAAAGATCACTTTCCGCCATGTCACATGTGATTGCTTGGAGAGATCGGCCCTTTATCAAATCTGGGAGGTTAGCGTCTAGGCTCGTTCCTGATAATTCCTCTAGTCGGAGGAGAGGTGCGATCGGGAGGACATAGGCCGACGTGCAAGGGGGGAGCTGATCTCGGCCGTCATTGCAGAGGCTCGGTCTTACAATAGCGCTTAAAGTCCCGCGGCACCGTCCCATCGTCCGAACTAGGCTATTTAAAAGGAACGGGTTGGACGCTAGGCTTCCGGAGTCAATCGTGAGGCTAACCCTTGAAGCCCTCAGAAGCTCGAGGCGAATCAGTAGTAAAGAAAAAACTTGACCGCTACTGAATTGCAAGGAAGAGACAACATATCACCGCTAGGGAGGGAATCCTTTCCGGTCACCCCGGCTCATAATAACTCTCAGCTGCTCTCTTACTTGATCTTGAAGATAATAACCTCCAGGTTGCTCGTTGATGTAATAAGTGGGGAGACACGGGTTTTCATAGGCAGAAGCGTTTCAAATAGGTGCAAATCCTACTCCAAATGTTATGGGATCCAAACAACAGCTATGGGAGGGGACAACTCCGAGTACGAGGACCTCACGCACAAAGCATCAACGCATGACCCTGGTTGTCACCTGGTTCCACTTCTATAGCCATGATGTTCGCCTGAGTTCTTCTGTGCTAGTCACTCTCCACGCTCACCGCACCAAAATGTTGAAACCGAAAAATCGGTCTCACGTGGAGTTCGACCCTTGGGGAAGGGGTGACCGCGCACCTACTACCCTCAAGCAAACGATCTAGGCACAAGACTAGGAACACAAGGGACAGACCCAAGGTCTCAGCGTGGAGGACCCGCCGCATACCCGGAAGACTAACTAACTCTTCCCCTCCCAAGCCAAGGGCTGAGCTAAGGCACCTTCGGAGGGCTCTCTTGCCCGACCGGAACATCTAAGGAGGATCTCCAGATCCACTCCTTAACTAGAGGTGCCACCTCGGGTCTATACAAAATGCTCCCCGCCTGCCTTACTATTGGCGCCAAACCGCCCAGCAGCCCTACTCTACGCAGCCCCAATTGGGCCGCCAATAGCGGAACTCCGCTACTCTGAAAGGATGGCAACGGGCCATCAGGGGGTTTCCCGGCATCTATACCTCGGGGCCCACATGGGCGGAGCGGTTCACGAACACTCCACTCGCCCAAGACAGGAGTAAACCGCATATCCACAGAGCATCACAGATATTAAAAAATATTACAGGAATATAAATTCCATACTCGGCTCGCAGGCCGGAAATATAAACAAAAGGCCTTCGAGGGCCAGCACAAGTTTGGGCTTAAGCCCGCTACTCCCCGCCTGGTACTGCAACACCTGTACGCCAACGTCTCGACGAGCGGCGGCCAACTAGTCATCGGTCGGCTAACGGAAGCGGACCAAACATATTGCGCACACCCCCTTTTTGGGGCTTGTGGCGCGCATTCCCTGCAAGCGGCTAAATAAACAACTTCCTCGGAGTCTTCTCCGGGAACCCCAGAACATCACCAATCCGGCTCACACGTCCGGATGGGCTTCACACAGCATGCCTAAACCCGTACTCGCGCTTCCGGGTGCTAATGCAATTAACTGCGGGGACGTACACGTCAACCCGTCGGGGAGCTCCCTTCCCCCCACCCGTTGGTGGAGAGGGGCTTCCGTGCAAATATGTAAACCGAAGGCTTCACATGCCCAAGTTGAAACATCGTTACCCTTGTCGCGTGCTTGGCGGCGGGGGCGGGAGAGGAGCTCCGGGTCGATCCTGCTGCATACGGCCGCGTCGGTGGTCGATCCCCACTCCAGGCCGAGCCTCGCTCCAGGCCGAGCCTCGCTCCAGGCCGAGCCTCGCTCCAGGCCGAGCCTCGCTCCAGGCCGAGCTTGTTGCCGGTGGTGAAAAATTAGGGCTTAGCCCCAGGCCGAACCCCACTCCAAGTCATGCCCTACTCCAGGCCGAGAAAAAGGGGAGGGGCTGGGAGGTGCTGCTCGGGGCTGGAAATAGTGGGTGGGGGCGGGTTGCTCCAGGCGGCCAGGAGAGAAGGAGAGGGAGAGAGAGACGGAGGCGGCCGAGGTTATGCCGCTGCTCCAGGCCGACGGGAGAGAGGGGGTCGGGGGCGGTGCTGCGCTGCTGGCCGAGGATGAGAGAGTGGGTCGGGGGCGGTGCTGCGCTGCTGGCCGAGGATGAGAGAGTGGGTCGGGGGCGGTGCTGCGCTGCTGGCCGGAGGGAGAGAGGGGGTGGGGCTCGGTGCTGCGCTGCTGGCCGGAGGGAGAGAGGGGGTGGGGCTCGGTGCTGCGCTGCTAGCCGGTGGGAGAGGGCGGGGAAGGGGCGGCGGCTGGGCTCCAAAGCCGGCCGGGCTAGGGTTCCCGATCTCTCCCCTGCATCCATTTCTCTCCTGCATCCCCCGATCTCCTGTTCCCAACCCGTGCCCTGCTGCCCCCTCATCTTTCCCCTCTTTTCTTTTTTTATTTCTCCTTGTTTTAATTCCCCCCCCCCTTTTCTGCTGCACCCGATCCCACCCCCCTTATCTCATCCCCTCCCCCACTTTTATCCAATTTCATATATATATATAATATAATAATATATATATATTATATAATATAATAATATATATATTATATAATATTACATATATATATATATATTCTAACAACGCGCACATAAAACCCCCGCACGCACGCATGAGGACCCGCACGTTCTCAAACGGGGTCGCACCGACTCGTCGCCCACAACACGCCCCTAGGCTGCTTTTTTGGGGAGGGTCCCACTCGCCCGGCTACGGGGTTGTACACTCGTCACAAGCACAAGTACACCAAACTATTATAGAGATCTACAACTATTTATGATGTACAGACATCACTATGGATGATTCATCAAGATCCGATTCCCGATTCAGTCAAAAGTGATGCACATCAGCGATTATTCATCACACCTGATAGAGAAACATAGTTGACACATTCACATCACAGTTCACTTCCGCTCAGCCTCCCGATTTTGAAATTCGCGATTTAAAGATAAATGAAACGCTCGAGGCTGAATTTCACCAACTGAGCTTTGCGGCTCTTGCACTTCCATCGCATGCAATCTAGGTTGCGTCCGGGGTGCAGATGATTCGGCCACTGCTTTCCCTTTTTCTTCATATGACGCACCTGTATTTTTCTCACTCCCTGGAGGGACATTCCAACAGAATTTTGCGATGTGTCCTTGCTGCCCACATTTATAACATATACGTGTATCCACACGTCCTGGCCCATACGTCGCCCCCGAAGAAACAGTCGACGGAGCTACGTCCACCGGCCTAAATCTTTTCTTCTCTTGTCGGCGAAACTCCGATTGATCTGGTGGTGACATTTTAAACTCTGACTTTTCCCTTGTCAGTCTCTTATTCTCTCGTACTCGCTTCATATCCTTCTCCAAGGCACGAGCTGTATCGACCAACGCCTGAAAGCCTTGGCTCACCGAACTCGGAAGTGCCAACCTCAATTCATCCCGCAAGCCGCCATAAAACCGATTTGTCTTTCGCGCTTCCTCCGCAAAGGTAGATCCCGCATATCTCCCCAATCTTGTAAACTCATGCAGGTAGGTATCAATATCTCGCTCACCCTGCACCAAACGGAGAAACTCATTTTCCATCGCAATCCTCTGCGACACCGGCACATACTTGGCTAAAAATATTTGGGAGAAGTCCTCCATTGAAACTTCCATTAAACCGCGACCTGCCAAGTGGTGCACTTCAATTTCATCCCACCACAATCTCGCATCTCCTTCCAACAGAAAAGTGGCCAACATCACTTTCTGTTCTTCGACCGTCCTGATTGCGGTTAGGATCCTTTTTACTCTTGCCAACCAATCTTCTGCCTGCGTTGGTGCGAGCGCTCCACCAAACGTAGGTGGATGAAAGTGCATAAAACGTGACAATGCGTCGTCACTCGCTTGCACTTCCACCACCTCGGCAGCATGCTCTTGTCTTCCACCAGGTCTTGCCTGTCCAGTTGGTTGTGCTTGTAACACTGCAAGCACTGTCTCCGCCACCACCCGTATGGCCTCTGCCGAGGGAGGCATCAGCGCTTCCACGGGTGCTGCACTCTCATCCGACCGCTGGGGCTCAAACGGCCCAGCTCCATCCCTCGCCACCTATCAATGTACAGAACACCATTAAACTCTTCCAAATCATAACGGTACTGGTACATTGACTACACACGCACGCACATCATGTGCATGACATACATTCCTAGTGGACATTCATGAGTTCAATTATATTCTCTCCTCCCAAACAATCTCAACCTGGCTTTGATACCACTTTGTAACGCCCCCACCTGTCACATGACATATAACGGTGGGTCTGGCCGGGGCCCCACGCCATATAGCACAGACAAGCGAAGGAATCACGTGTGGAAATCAAATCTATGCGTGTCCTTAACTCATGCCATTCTAGCGCAGCATTTTTCTTGTTAACATGAACTCAAACCAGAATGTCCACCCATATATAAATACCACATTTATATAAAAACACCAGGAATGTATACAACTCACACACCCTGGCCTTATGGCCTTACAAGTTCCTCTTTCACATCAATGGTTTCGTACATGGGCACGCAGGCCGGCCACACATGAAATCCAACCATGATTCTTCATATAGCTCTCAAGGACTACACCAGGCTAGCCAATCCACTTATTCTTTCCAAACCGCAGCACCTGCAATTCATCATCCAAACCAACACAGAAAACAAAGTAACGGTCAGCAGTGCTGACCCATTATAACGACCCTACCCCCTACCCGGGGTAGTGGTTCCTTCCCTGTATACAGTGCTTCCTTTCTCATCAAGCATCAACAAACATCACCAAATCACATCATAGCTAGATCATTCTCTTTATTCCACTAACAAACACATCACATCACAAACGCTGGAGTCCACCAACGCTCCGTGCACTCAGGGCACCTTCTTGGCGTACCGGAATCCACCGTCATACACCGCTGTCTCTCGAGGTTTTAACTTGTTGGTTGACCGGCCCTAGTCCACCAGCTCGCAGGCTGGCGACATCCCGCCCCAGCCACTCAGAGGTCCATCCTCACAGCATCACAAACAGAGCAGACCGACCCACACTATGTGGTGTAGCAAGCCGGGTTTATCTCAGCTCCCCAGGCATTGTCTACCCATCGATCCCCCTCCTAGTCCGATCGACCCACCCATGTGGTACAGCAACCCGGGTTTAACTCGGCTCCCCTAGCATTGCCACCCATCGATCCTACCTTAACTGGATCAACCCACCCTAGTGGTGTAACAAACCGGGCGTATCTCGCACTAACCAGGCGTGTTACCAATTGATCATCTCATATCCAGGAGCTTCACCAAAGCCTCCTTACAATCATCACATCCATACATTCATCACAATAGAAATCCGTTTTGCACAGCATCAAAGCCACGGAGTCTTCTCCGGTTTACCCATGAACATCACCAATCCAGACTACCGGTCCAGATGGGCTTCACACAGCATGCCTACGCCGTACTCTATATTTCCGGCTCTAAATGCAGATACAACAAAGGAATCACTTTCGCGATCCACCTCTTGGTGGAGGATTCCAAGCACATGTATAGAGAAAGGACTTCGATGTCCAAGAAGGAGATCGTTACCCTTGAAGATCGCTTCGGCGCCATGAAGTAGCCGGATGGAAATCACCGCCTCGGCCTTGCCTTCACGAATCCGCTCTCGGATCTTCGCTCCGCACTCCGCAGCTCCTACAGCAGCTGGAAGACTCCTCCCTTCTCTCTCCCTTAGGCCTTTCTTCTTTCTCTCTCTTGGAATGAAGATGATGAAGAAGAAGATAATAAAAGAGGGTTTTAAATCCCCTTTTTTCGGCCTTCCCAACACCTGGACAAAGCCCAGCCACTGGATCCAGGAAGAGGGAAACAAACGGCTCAGATCTGGCCAGAAAACCCTGAACACGGCCTGACACGCCCTGTGACACGCCCGTGTCACAGGCCGTGTCCCCCTAAGCGGCAGACAACCGACTCAATCCAACCAGTACACGGCCGTGTGACACGCCCGTGTCACGTGCCGTGTACCCGACACGCCCTCAGACATGCCCGTGTCTGAGGCCGTGTTCCTCAACAGAAATAATCCCAAATCAACCCGAGACTTCACACGGCCTGACACACAGCTTGGCACACGCCCGTGTTCCTGGCCGTGTTCACCAGGACACACCAGTGTCCCGCAAACACGCCCTAACCCGAGACGTCGAGTTGAGTTCGACGCCCACTGACACGCCCTGTGACACGCCCGTGTCACAGGCCGTGTCCTCACAAGAAACTCGATACTCGACGATCGTTGCGTAACACTCGTCGAGCATTCGACACGGCATCCGACACGGCCGTGTCCTGGGCCGTGTGCCCCTCTCGACGATGTCGAGCGAAAATCGTCGACACCAAGTCCGATCGTCGACACAACCTCGACACGCCCTGCGACACGCCCGTATCGCAGGCCGTGTCAACTGACACGCCCTGGGACACGCCCGTGTCCCAGGCCGTGTCACCCATGCCTGAACCCGATTTTGCTCAAAATGATCCTCTTGACTTCGGGGTGTTACACCAAAGTACTTTCTGGGGATCGAAATCTCTCGGAAGCCCGACTCCTTAGTTCTCTCTCAGCGTAAGTATTCCCTTGATCTTTTAAAAGAGGCAGGATTGACTGGAGCAAAACCTGTCTGATGCCCCATGGCAACTGGAGAAGACAAAACCTGGACAGATGATTCGCCTCCTCTTTCAGATAGTTCGCGGTACAGGCGTCTGGTTGGTAAGCTCATATATCTCACAGTGACCAGGCCCGACATTTCCTATGTTGTGGGCAAGGTGAGTCAATTCATGCAAGCACCTATGGAGTGTCATCTACAGTCCGCCTTGCGGATCTTGGAGTATGTCAAAGCAGCGCCTGAGAAAGGATTACTTTTTCAGAAGAATGGTCATCTGAGGATTGAAGCATACTCAGATGCAAGTTATGCTGATGACAAAGGGGATCGCAAGTCAATCTCAGGTTTTTGCACCTTTGTTGGGGGAAATCTGGTGAGCTGGAAGAGCAAGAAGCAGTCTGTTGTCTCCAGGTCTAGTGCAGAAGCTGAGTATCGCAGTATGGCGTCGACCACTTGTGAGTTAAAATGGCTGCGGGCTCTCATGCTAGATTTAGGAGAGGTCTACAACCATCATCTACCTATGTTTTGTGATAACAAAGCCGCCATATACATCTCCAAAAATCCGGTCTTCCATGAGAGAACAAAGCACATTGAGGTCGACTGTCATTTCATTCGTGAAGAGATCTTAAAGGAACAAATTTGCACTCCCTTTGTCACTTCTGATAAAGAGCTGGCTGACATCTTCACCAAGCCAGTTTCCGCCTCGTTTCTTCATGTTTGTGACAAGTTGGGCATGATCGATATATATGCTCCAGCTTGAGGGGGAGTGTTGAAGTTGGTGACCGGGCGGTCTGGCGGTCTGTCTTGGCGGGTTGAAGACCGCGCGGTCTGGCGGTTTGTCTCAGCCGGCTTGGAGACCGGGCGGTCTAGCGGTCTACCCTGGCAATCTCTATTTCTCTCTGGTGGTAGTCGTGCGGTTAGCCCTTCTGTCTAACTGCGCGGCTTGTGCAGTTTGTTTTGTATAGTCCCACATCTCTTATTTGTATTCTCTCATCTCTCCTCCATTCTATATAAGGGAGGGCATACCTTTGTAATAGATATCTTTTTCGGATAATAAAGTTTTAGTTAAAACCATTTCGGTTTGTTTTTTGTTCGGTTCTTACAAATGTTGTGATTCTAGCCGAGCAAGGTGGCCACCTAGTGCTTAGATAGGGTGGGTCGTTACCCCTAAGGTGCACTGGGTGGACGTTTTAGGTAGTAAGATCCCCTCTGGCCCATCCCGGGTAAAAGTTGGGGGAAGGGTTCTTACAAATGGATCAGAGCGATCATGATTCCTCCTTGTGGAGCAGTCTCAGGATCCCTCCGTCCCTCGCTTCATTCTTTGGTTCGGGACGAACCTTGCAGCGGAAGCCTGGTAGACCCAAGTGTAGAGGCTTAGGGACTCTAGACTGTACATTAATATGCACATACACCGTTGTTTCCGCTTCGTGAGTCGTTTTTGCAAACTCACCCTACTTTTGCAAAATAGTGACACTTGTCCTGTTATTTTTCCAGATACCGGAGTATAGTAATGGGGGAACCTCTTCCGAAGGATATGTTCTCGCCACCCCACCTCCAGACCCGATCGTCCCCGCGGATGTACCATTTATCGAGACCGACTTGGGGCAGATATTGACGACCATCTTGGCCACCTTCCGAACAGCCATGACACAGCCACCACAAGAGATGATGGCGCCTATCGATTTGCTGACAACCTTCTGAGGCCTGAGGCCTCCCACTTTTAGAGGCACAGAGACTGCCATCCAGGCAGAGGAGTGGATGGAGCGTGTGGAGGAGCTGCTAGTAGGCATGATGTGCCCAGCGGTAGCTATAGTCTCACTGGTAGTGACCTTATTAGAATGATACGTTGAGGATTGGTGGAGAGCTGCCAGTCGCTCGACCTTTAGAGGGCTACCGATGAGCGATATATTATGGGGAGAGTTCTCAGAGGCCCTGCTGGAGTTCTTTATTACAGACGCAGACCAAGTCGTTCTGCAGGAAAGGTTCCTGCACATCCGACAGGGAGATTGGACTGTGCCTGAGTATGAGAGGGAGTTCATACATCTGACATGATTTGTCGGGAATTTGGCAGCCTCTGACAGGGATAAACCTTCTCGATTCTACCGAGGCCTACGTGATGACCTGAGACAGGCTCTGATTATGATCTCTCAGTCTACCTTCCACACCATAGCCACTCACACAGTGACGCTATAGTTGGACTAGCAGATGGTATCCCAGCAGTGCAGAGGACCGGTCGATGTCCCTAGAGGTTTGAGACGAGACAGAGGAGCTGCACTCCACCGACAGGATAGAGGGCGCAGGCAGAGGCACCGCAGACAGCCTTACAGGCGCCCACCAGCACCTCCAACACCTCCAGCCCCGCAACAGTACATCAGACAAGATCCGGCACCACAGCCCGTGCTAGTGGCCTGACGTGTTGTTCCATTCGCAAGGAATTGCTTCTTGTATCAGCAGTCAGGGCATATGAGGGATTTCTGCCCACAGGCAACAGGAAGTCCAAGACTAGGAGCAGTACATGGTGGGAAGGCAGCATGGGGACAATGTCAGAGGGGTTGCGGAGATGGAGTTGGCAGGAGAGGCCAGCATGGCCAGCAGTGCCCTTGGAGACCTACGCACTGGACTTGCAGCACGAACCATCCCCTGATGTAGTGATGGGTATATATATTGGGCAATAGGATATATCAGATGTTGCTACTTATGTTATATACAGGTTATGCATGGATGCCTACATCTTGTATATCAGTTAAATGATATATATATACTTCTTATGTCGTCAGGAATTTTGTTGGTATGAGGACATTCCGCCAAGACCCTCTTCGATACAGAAGCGACACACTCATTTATATCCCACGAGTTTATCGCAACAAAAGAGAACGTTATCCGCACAACTGGACTAGTTATACGAATCCTTACCGGATGGATCAGATATGATGTCTACATAAAAGCGTTCGTTCCAGGCTGTGCTAGGAGAAGTAGAATTTGAGGTCGACGCAACCATCCTGGCAATAATTGGATTCGATATTATACTGGGAATGGACTGGCTAGCCGAGCACAAGGTGCAAATAAATTGTTCAACGCGAGAGATCCTCCTGCAGAACACAAACGGCCAGAACATTAGGTTGACATGTGTACCATCGGTCTCGCGAATTATTTTAACTTCTGCGCAGATTGTAAGATCAATCCGACAGAAGGATGAGGTGTACCTTATCTACTTCGAAATGGAAGATAAAACCCAAGTACTCGCCAAAGTTCCGGTGGTACGCGATTTCCCGGACATTTTTCCTGAGTCCCTCCCAGGATTGCCACCCCAACGAGAGGTCAACTTTCAGATCGAGCTCATGACCGGAGCACGACCAGTGTCACGAGCACCCTACCAGATGACCCCAAGAAAACTGGCTGAATTAAATATTCAACTGCAGGAGCTAATAGATGTTGGATTCTTCCGTCCCAGTTCCTCACCCTGGGGAGCCCCGGTGCTATTCGTAAAGAAGAAGGATGAAACATTACGTCTGTTCATAGACTACAGGGAGCTAAATAAGCTTACTATATGAAACACGTACCCCTCTCTAGGATCGACGAACTGTTCGATAAGTTGCAAGGTGCGTCCGGGTTTTCCAAGATGGACCTGAGATCAGGCTACTATCAGCTTCGAATTCGGGAGGAAGATATTCCCAAGACTGCCTTCAGCTCTCGTTACGGTCTCTATGAGTTTCTGGTGATGCCTTTTGGACTCACCAATGCACCATCCGCCTTCATGACCCTAATGAATAAAGTCTTCGAGCCCTTCCTAATTCACTTCGTGATCGTCTTCATTGATGATATTTTGATCTACTCAAAGACCAAGGAAAACCATACTAGGCACCTGCAGATGGTGCTACTAAAACTCTGAGAACACTCCCTCTTCGCCAAATTCAGTAAGTGCGTGTTTTAGTTAGAAGAAGTTGGATTCTTGGACCACACTATAAAAAAGAAAGGGGTAGCAGTGGATCAAGCCAAGATCCAGGCAGTGCAGAATTGGCCACCGCTCAAAACAACGACAGATATTCGAAGTTTTCTTGGTCTTGCCAGATAATATAGGAAGTTCGTAGAAGGATTCTCCAAGATTTCTTTACCCCTAACTGCCCTCACCAGAAAGGATGTTACGTTTCGATGGACACCGGAATGCGAGACCGCGTTCGTCGAATTGAAGAAGTGGTTGAATTTTGTACCAATCTTTACGATCCCCGCAGGGACCGAGGGATTCCAGATCTACATTGATGCCTCCCTGAAGGGGTTGGGAGCTGTCCTAATATAGTATGGCAAGGTTATGGTCTACGCATCTCGCCAATTGAAGCCACATGAATTAAAATACGCAGCTCACAATCTAGAGTTGGGCGCTGTCGTCTTCGCCCTTAAAATCTGGAGGCATTACTTGTACGGAGTAAGATGTGAGATCTTCTCCGACCATAAGAGCCTCAAATATATCTTCACTCAGAAAGAGCTGAATCTTTGGTAGCGCTTATGGTTAGAATTCTTGTGCGACTATGATTTTGCTCTCCAATATCACCCTAAAAAAGCTAATAGACTCGTTGACACTTTGAGCCGCCAACCTTCGATAATCGGGAGTTGGATGGAACAAATCCCTAAGGAGCAGTTCCAATCTTTAATAGACTTGGAAATTACCCTGGTTGCCCGAAAAGATCTAGAGGAATACAATGCTCAGCTATATTGGATAGAGATCCAGTGCAACATCCGAGATCGGATACGAGAAGCTCAGGAGATCGACCTAGAGGTGTTTTCGATCATTCGATCTCTACAAAGTGGAGCACATGAGGATTATAATCTGCATGACGAGATTCTACAATTTAAGCATCGTATATTTGTTCCCTCCATCAGAGGAATTCACAAAGAAATTCTGCAAGAAGCCCACCAATCAAGATACTCTATTCATCCTAGTGTGGTCAAGATGTATGTGGACTTACGCGGGACCATTTATTGGCCTGGAATGAAAAGAGACGTCACTAACTTCGTGGCCCAGTGTCAGACATGTCAGAAGGTTAAAGAAGAATGTCGCAGCCCGAGAGACCTGTTGCAGCACCTTCCAATACCAGAATGGAAATTTGAAGACATCTCCATGAACTTCGTCCACGGCCTACCTCGATCCTGTGCCGGAAAAGACTCTATTTGGGTGGTCGTAGACCGACTTACCAAGGTAACGCGATTCATTCCAAATCGACAGGGTGATGGTGTTGATATTTTGGCCAGAATGTTCCTAGAGCAGGTAGTCCAGTTCCACTGAGTGTCAAAGTCTATCGTGTCAGATCGTGACGGGTGTTTCACATCTAAGGAGCGGAGGAGGGTAAATGCATACTTGGGGAACAAGTTAGCATTTAGCACCGCCTTCCACCCGCAGATAGATGGACAGACAGAAAGGACAAACCGGACGATGGAGGATCTACTTCGACTATGCATAATAGAACATAATGAGCCATGGGAACAGTTGTTACCTCTGATTGAGTTTTATTACAATAATAACTACCAGGTCAGCATCAAGATGTCCTCATACGAGACATTGTATGGGAGGCATTGCCGAACCCCGTTGACATGGGATCAGGAAGAGGACACAGAAGACTTAGGAGTGGCATACATTGATGATAATACGGCAGTGATCCGGCTAATCCGGGAATGGATGTGGGAGGCGTAGAGCCGGCAGGCCAAGTATTATGACGCACGACACCGACCGGAGGAGTTAAACGTGAGAGAAACGGTGTTTTAAAAAATCAAGCTCATGCATGGTGTCTCCCGGTTGAGGAAGCAGAAAAAGCTAGATCCCCGGTACCTGGGCGCCTATCAGGTGATAGAACGCGTTGGCCCTGTTTCCTACCAATTAGACCTGCCCCCAGAACTGGGAAATCTTCATGATGCATTTCATGTCTCCTGCTTGAGACAAGTTCTCTGGCAACCAGAGCAGTATCTACCTACACCACCAATACAACTGCAGTCGGATAGATCTGTCTAGCTCGAGCCAATCAGAATCGTAGATCATAAGATAAAGAATCTACGTAACAAGACTATCCCAATGGTCAAGATATTATGGTCAAATCACGAACAAGATGAATATACTTGGGAACCAGAGGCGCTCGTCCGCAAAAAAACACCCAGAGCTCTTTCCCCAGGTATGTTATTATGTCCCCCCTACTTCGAGCAAATTTTTGAGGATGAAAATATTTTTATTTTTATTGGATTGTAACATCCCAACTTTTATTGGGCCACCAGAACCCTAGTGGGCCCAATAAAAGTGACCTGAACCCCTACCCGTGACCCGGTAGAAGGTAATCATAGGCGGGAGATAGAGCTAGAGAACTCTGATTTGAGTTCGGTCAGTTCCTGTGGTCTCGTATGACCCTTGTAAACGCATCGAAACTCGCCATGTCACGATCCGAGATCTAACAACGGACATAGACATTTTGACCATTTTAGCGCGTCGCGATGCGCAGATTTTGGATATTTACCAAACGAACTTTGATTCGACCCCGGTTAGTTGTGTTGGATTTGTATGGTCAATACAAAGTCAACGAAATTGATCTCGGTCAGTTTCGATGATGGGTGGTCAAACCGTGCTCAAATCAAGCTCAGTCGTGCACCGAAAAGCGTGCGTACACCAATTGTGACACGACACCCCGACTTTGTCTCAACCCGGATGACTTGGACATATTTTGACTATGACCATCACGGGGATACACCCAGGGTCGACTTTGGTCAAACCCTCCCTTTTTCCCATTTTTGGAAGTTTTCCCTAAGGAGGAGGTCATCTCCTCTCCAAGGGTAAATAATGCATTGCCCCCTACCCATGTGGTCACAAAATAGCATGATGGAAGGGAGTGGGCCCAAGTGGTGGCCCACCAACACTTCCCTCCACTCCCCTCCTCTTTTTCCTTTCCCACTTTTAAAAGCCCAAGCCCATAAGGGCTTAACCCTATTTTCCCACATGAGGGAAACTCCTTGAGCCTCCAACTGTCCTTGGACAGCTGGAGGGTGGAGATTAATCCCTCCTTAAGGAGGGATTAATCCCACATTGGGTAGGGGAGGAGATCCCCTCCCCTCCAGCCTATATAAATGCCCCCTCCGCCTGATATTCTCCTCACAAGCTCAAAGAGCAACTCTCCCACCCCTCCCCAAGCTCTACTGGAGCTCAGGTCGCCGGAAAAAGGTAGCCCGAGCTCCACCACCGTCACCTTGAATGGACAACCAAGCCGGCCCTTCCCAAGCCCCTCCTCCACAGGTAGAAACTTCTCTCCTCCCCCTTCCCCTCCTTCTGGACATTCTGCATGGGCTTTTCGGCGGCCAAAACGTCGTCGACACCACCCGACCCATGCTCCAGGTCGGGTGGTGGCCGTAGGATGGCTAGCCCCTCCCCGCGCCAGGGTTGGCGCTGGAGAAGGGTTGACCCACCGAGATGACTTTTACCGGTGGGGGGAAGTCGGGGTGCCGCCAGAAAACGCCGCTCCAGCGACACCCGAGAAGCAGAGCCTTTTTGCTCCATTTTGCCTCCGGCGGCGGATGGTCGTCGGACCACCACCGGAGAAGAGCCCTGCCACCGGCGCGCCAGTCGGGGGTGGTTACGGGGCTGGGCTCAATGCCGGAGATGCGGGGTGGTGCGGTGGAGCAGAAGAACTCTGCTCGACGTTTCGAGCTCTGCTCGACGTTTCGTCGAGCTCAACTCGACGTTTCGTCAAGCTCAGCTCGATGTTTTTCGTCGAGCTCCGCTCGACGACTTTAGTAGAGCTCCGCTCGGTGACTTTCATCAAGCTCAGGACGACGTGTAACCTATTACGACCAACTAATTTTTGGGGTGTTACAGCCCGCTCTCGGGTTGGCCAAATCAGACGGTGCCCGGCGGCGGCAGGCCGCTGGGCCACCACCCAGGGAATCGCCGACCCCCGATGAACTGACCAGGGCAGCGCCGGCGCCCGACGGTGGCAGTATTTATCCCTGACTGTCCGTTGATGAGCAGCAGCAGTCATCCGATCTGGTGATGAAGATCGAACGGGCGGGATTTTATTAAATCTCGCCCCGCCTCAGCATCAGCGCCCCCACAGCAGAACTGCGGTCAATCCGCTGTGGGGTCAGAAGGATGATTTTTGATGTTCAGCTCGATTTCAGCCACAGGATATCTCTTGATTTGATATTAGCAGACCAGATTAAAATATAAATTTTGAGAAATTTCCTGGGTCATTTCTAGGCCTCTGGGGGCAAAGTGATCAACATGAAAAATGTTCCCCATACCAAGGACTTTACCCACAAAATTTTTGAGGATTTTTGTACTTGATTTAGTATTTTTTAAATTAAGGGACTTGAGGATCAAAATTGAATTTTTCTCAGTTCCTAGGAGCCTGGGGCTCGCTTGGAATTTATTACGCTCATTTTCCTCGAAAGTGAAAATTATAGCGCGTGACCACCCTTTCTAATATGAATAATAAATAGTCTTATCAACGAAAGTCGCCGAGGCAAGTGACCAAGCTCCGGTTGTTCTGAGATTTCGAGAAACCGTCGAGCGGCTCGACTCTCGGGTAATTTGGGGCACGCTCGGAAGATAAGTGTACGAGTAGTGAGTTGCAAAATTATCCTCGATAAATAATAAGTGGGTAACTCCTAATAAGCCTCTAATCCGATTAAGCCGTGATTAAAAAGGTGCAACCAAATTACTATCAGATCTTAATGATTGGTGTAACCAAGCAAGCTTTATTAAAAACGAAAATAGAATTGGATATGCCTCCTGAGAACGGAGATGGAACTGAATGTGCCTCCTAAGATAAAAGATGGAACTGAAGCCTCCTAGCAGAGCGATTGGACTACTAATTATTTTCTTTATGATTATTTCAGTCTTTCACTGGTCTTGTTCCTTTATTCATTTCAGTTCAGTACTTTCAATTAAGTACTACTCCAGTCTCGTACTGCTCAAGTTCATTTCAATTCAATACCACTCCCGTCTCGTACTTATCAAGTTCCTTTTAATTCAATACTACTCCAGTCTCGTACTGGTCAAGTTCATTTCAATTCAATATTACTTCAGTCTCGTACTGGTCAAGTTCATTTCAATTAAATACTACTCAAGTCTCGTACTGGTCAAGTACATTTCAATTCAATACTACTCCAGTCTCGTACCAGTAAAGTTCGTTTCAGTTCAGTACTTTCAATTCAGTACTACTCTAGTCTTGTACTGGTCAAGTTCATTTCAGAACTTTCATTTCAGTACTACTCCAGTTCTGTACCGGTCATATTTCATTCAGCACTTAAATTATGCAGCATTTATTATCAGTAGTTTTAATTACCGTATTTTTTACTGTAATTTACTATTATAAGCATGGGTCCTGCTCTGACGAGCAGTCATCTGTTAAGGTCGAGCCTTAGTTGGGGATAACCGGAGTTGAGGTGTTCCTCCGGGTTTAGCCCCAAATAAAGTGCTCTCATGCTACTTGTCAAAAATTAAGCTGAGCGTTACTGCCCGAAGATTGAAGCATAGTAGGGCAGACCGCCACAGACTCGGAGCGTGCTAGCAACATTGACTGCTTGATTGTTTGTAAATTGCTTACGGTAAATTGTGGCGGGTCAGTCACTTCCACACACCATTCGTACCGGTGCAGAAAGTTCGACGACTCAAGGCGATAGGGAGATGAGTACCACGGGTGACCTGCCTTTATGTTTTCCCCGCCGGGTTTCCTCCGCTGGTCGGCCAAATTGTTGAATTGATGGATGTCGCTCATCCAAGAGTAAACGGGATTGTACGTTAGAGCCTGGGCTATGCGGTACGACCACCCCCAGAAGTGGCAGGACTGGCCGCGGGGCTCGCTACCCTACTGGAACAGAAGCAGTCTATGTCGACATAGGATTGTGTGTGCGCGGCTGTGAATGCTTGCGGTATGTGCGTGGTTGTGAATTCTTGTGATATGTGTGCTGCTGTGAATGCCCGCGGTAGGGTGCAGGTTGTGGATACCTGATGTGCTGATGGAGCCTTAATTATAAATGATATACATTGTTGCTGATATTCTAGTTATATTATGTTGCACTTCTTTATTGTTGCCCCTAGCCTATTTCTATGAAATATTGTACTAACTCTCACTTGATTCGGCTATCTATTTTTAGGTGAGTGTGTGCTCATCCCCAGGATATGGATCTATGAAGGAGACTTGTTTCCACTTAGCTCTGTGATTAACGGTTATTTAAATAACCATTCACAGGAAATGGAGCACCGTAGTAATCTGCTGCCGCAGGAGGTTGTGCGAGCAGTTAGAACTACTCGAGCAGAAGCACCCTCGATGTCTTCAGAGTTTCGGGACGTGAGTACCGACGAGCTAGTTAGGGAGAGAGAGTGAGGAGTTATATGTAGAACTTGTACAGCCTGCGGGCTTATATAAATAATTAGACTAAGGCATTTGTACTCACGTAAATATATATGATGTTATATATATTGTATTCTGGTTTTCTGTTAATGGTTCTGCAATTCTCTGGTGTATTTGAATGTTGTGATTCTAGCCGAGCAAAGCGGTCACCTAGTGCTTAGATAGGGTGGGTCGTTACCCCTAAGGTGCACTGGGTGGACGTCTTGGGCAGTAAGATCCCCTCCGACCCGTCCTGGGTAAAAGTTGGCGGAAGGGGTCTTACACGAGATACATTACACACCCGGGAAGGGGAATGTGGTTGATGATTCTTTGAGTCGCAGAACTCCAGCACAAGCAAACTGGTTGCGTATGCATGATGAATGTTTAATCCAGGAATTGGAAGCCATGGCTATCACCTGTGTCGACAGGAATACTAGTGTAAATGCATGCTTGAACTGGATGGAGGTGCGTGTGACCTTGCAAACAGAGTTCGGAGAGCATTGGAGCTCGATGAGAGCATGAAGTGTTATGCAGCGGAAGGGTCAAATTCTCAATTCTTGGTTGAAGATGGTCTTTTGCAGAAAGGTGATCGCTTGTGCGTCCCAAAGTCTGACACTCTACGGGAAGAGTTGATGTATGAGGCTCACAATACCAAATACTCAATCCACCTGGGGAGCTCAAAGATGTACAAGGACATGAAGACACTATTCTGGTGGCCAGGTATGAAGAAGGACATAGCCCTCTATGTGACAAAATGTCAAATGTGCGCGCTAGTGAAGGCCGAGTGCCAACGACCAAGAGGCTTCTTGAAATCGTTGCAGATCTCGAAGTGGAAATTTGATGATATTTCCATGGATTTCGTGCATGGTTTGCCAAAGTCGTTACAGAAAAATGACTCAATCTCGGTGATTGTTGATTGGTTAACCAAAGTTGCGCATTTTATCCCGAATCAGAAAAGCGATCCAGTGGAGAAACTAGCAAAGTTGTATGTGGAGAACATCATGTGATTACATGGCATCCCTGACAGCATAGCTAGCGACCGTGATGGGTGATTTACGTCCGGTGATTGTAGGCGCGTTCATCAGTCACTAGGCACAAAGCTCAAGTTTAATACAGCCTTCCATCCGCAAACGGATGGGCAAACTGAGAGGACAAATCTTATGATGGAAGATATGCTGCGAATGTGCGTTTTGGATTTCAGACAGCGTTGGGAGGATCACCTTCACATGGTAGAGTTTGCTTATAATAACAGTTATCAGACAAGTATTCAGATGGCCCCGTACGAGGCGTTATACGGCAAGAAGTGACGCAGTTCTTTAGCATGGATAGAAACCGTCGATACCAAGCAATTGAAGCACAAAGATGTTGATGAGGCAAATGAGTCTATACAGATCATTCGAGAGCAGTTTTTGACCCCCCCAGATCGTCAGGCAAAGTATTACAACGTCAAACACTGAGACGTGGAGTTCGCGGTTGGAGATTGGGTATATTTGAAAATAAAGCCTTTCAAAGGAGTGTCGAGAGTTCGACGCTTGAAGAAGCTGAGTCCCCGGTATTTAGGGTCATTTGAGATCATCGAGCGCATCGATGAGGCAGCTTGCCGACTTGCTTTGTCGACGGAGCTGAGTGGGTTGAACGACATGTTCCATATTTCTGTGTTGAGGAAGGCGGTGCGGGAACCAAATTTTGTGTTGGAGGCTGATAGTGTGTCGGTGGATAGTCGACTGTCTACCAGAGTGTACCCAGTTTGCATTATCGATAGTGACATACGACAGTTGTGTAGAAAGGTAATCAAGATAGTGAGAGTCCGTTGGGATAATTATGGCCGCGAGAAGCTCTCTTGCGAGCCAGAAGTGGTCATGCGTGAGGAATATCCCAATCTGTTTCACTCAGGTATGATGAATTTCATTTCGTTATTCATATTTTAAAATTTCGTGACGAAATTTTGTTAAGGAGGAGAGAATTGTAATGCCCCAAATTTATGTCGGTGTTTAAAATGATTTTGGGGGTGCGTTAAGAGGGTTGGTCTGCGGATAGAAAATCGGGTTAGGGTTTTATACAAAAACCTAAAACTAAACCTAACTCCTCTCATTCTATCACTCAGCTGAAACCCCCACCCGATCCCCCTCTCTCTCTCCTGACCTCTCTCTCTCTCCTGATTCCCTTTATGCTGGCCTACAAGAAGGAGGAGCCGAGCCCGATCCTCTTCCCCTCCCCTATCGCCGGCTAGAAGGACGAGGAAGCTCGATCCCTCTTCCTCTCTCTCACGCACAAAACAAACCCGACATCCATCCTCTCTCTTCGCCGCCTAAAGGAGGACTCGCGCCCAACTCTCGGGCTGCCGCCGCTGGAAGGAGCCGAGCCCGAGCCACCCTCTCCTTCACCTGACATCCCTCCCTCTTCCTTGTCCCGACCGCCGCAGGCTAGGGTTAAGGTCGTGACCGACCTCCCTCTCCTCTTGGCCTACCAAGAGGGTTAGGGTTGGACTTGCACTTGCTGGAGGTGGCCGACCGGTGGCGGTAGAAGTAGGTCAACTCGTGTTGGAGCTCGAATCGGCGTGTGCAAGCCGGATCCATGCGTGGACAGCCGCTGCGAAGGTCATTCGTGACCGAGCCATGCCTCAGAAACGCACGTCAAGGATAACGACTTTTCTTCTTGGGTAGGTGAAGCCCTTAATTAGCATATTAGCATGGAAGCCCCTCTCCACCGACGGCTGGGGGAAGCGTGTTCTCTGACGGGTCGATGTTTACATCCTCGCTACTATTTGCATTAGCACCCAGAAGCACGAGTACGGTTTAGGCATACTGTGTGAAGCCGATCCGGACATGTTGGTCTTGATTGGTGATGTTCTAGGGTTCCCGGAGAAGATGACCTATTCGACCAGTTGGTAGGGTCAGTGGTGTACTCTAAGTTGGACCTGAAGTCCGGGTACTATCAGTTGCGAATTCAAGATGAGGACATACCCAAAACAGCTTTTGGTACGAGGTACGACCACTTCGAGTTCTCAGTGATGACGTTCGGGTTGACAAACGCGTGATCGGTATTCATGGATTTGATGAATCGAGTATTTCAGGAGTACTTAGACTCATTTGTAGTAGTCTTCATCGATGATATCATGGTGTACTCCAAATCGGAGGCGGAGCATGAAACTCACTTGAGAGTATCCTTGCAAGTGTTGAGAGAGAACCAACTTTATGCTAAGTTCTCGAAATTGAAGTTCTGGTTAGAGAAGGTGGCATTTTTGGGTCATGTGATTAGTGGTGATAGAGTGGCGGTAGATCCAGCGAAAGTTGAGGCCATCAGGGATTGGCCAGTTCTAAGCATCGTGGCGTAAGTCAGGAGTTTCCTTGGACTAGTCGGGTATTATAGAAGATTTATGGAAAACTTTTTGCGGATAGCTCTGCTCCTCACTACTTTGACTCATAAGGACCAGAAGTTTATGTGGACTCAGGAGTGCGATCAAGCGTTTGATACCTTGAAGGAAAGGTTGATGTCGGCTCCAATCATAAGACTTTCTAAAAGGACTAAAAGATTTCAGATTTTCAGTGACGCGTTAGAATGCGGTTTGGGTTGCGTGCTAGTGCAACATGGTAGTATGATAGCTTTTGGATCTAGACAATTGAAGTCTCATGGGAGGAATTGCCTTGTCCATGACTTGGAGTTGGCGACGATAATTTTTACATTAAAATTATGGCGGCACTACGTGTATGGTGCGAATGTGGTGATCTTCACGGACCACAAAATCCTGAAGTATCTTCTAGATCAAAACGACTGGAACATGCGGCAACGCAGGTGAGTCAAGTTCCTTGGAGACTACGATGTGGTGATTCAGTATACATCGGGCAAGGCCAACGTGGTGGTTGATGCCTTGAGTAGGAAATTTTCTAGACAAGGGACTTGGATTGAAGCTCATGATGAACGGTTGGTGCGAGACTTTGACTCCCTCGGCATCGATTGTGTAGCAAGAGGCGAGTCTAACATGGCTCGGTTGAATTTAGTAGAGTTGCAAAATGACTTATCCGATCATATCTGGGAAGTGTCCAATATGGATGTAGAGTTCTAGTCATTAGTGGTGGAAGCTCAAAATGGCGAGGGTAGTGCCTGGGAGATGATTGATGGAATCTTAAGGAAGGACGAAAGGGTATGTGTACCGCAATTCGGCAAGCTCCGCGAGAAATTGATGTTCGAGGCTCATTTTACGAATTACTCCATTCACCCTGGCAGTACAAAGATGTCTTTGGGTATGAAGAAATCCTTTTGGTGGCCTGGTTTGAAGCGGGAAGTAGCTTTGTACGTGAGTCGGTGCCAAACTTGTGCCTTAGTGAAGGCTGAGTGTCAAAAGTCGGGCGGGTTCATGAAGCGTCTTCCTATGCCCAAGTGTAAATTTGATGACATCTCCATGGATTTTGTGCATGGCTTACCTCGATCGCAGCAAGGTAACGATGCGATTTTGGTGATCGTGGATCGCTTGACCGAAGTGGCTCACTTCATTTTGAATCGGAAGGAGGACAGTGTGGAGAAGCTGGTAGAACTGTATGTTAGCAATATTGTGCGATTGCACGGAATTCTAAAGAGTATCGTTAGTGATCGCGATAGACAGTTCACGTCCAAAGACTGGAGGTTGCTACAGAAGAGTCTGGGCACAAGGCTCAAGTTTAGTACGACGTTCCATCCTCAAATAGATGGTCAAACCGAAAGGATGAACCGTACTATGGAGGATATGTTGAGAATGTATACCCGTGATTTTGGTAAGAGGTAGAAAGATCATCTTTTCATGGTGAAGTTTGCCTACAATAACAGTTTTCAGGTGAGTATCAAGATGGCGTCATACGAGCCTTTGTATGGAAGGCGGTGTCGAACACCGATGTCCTGGATAGAGGCAGGAGACACCAAACTTTTGGGAAAAAGGTGGTGGCTGATGCTTATGAGTTGGTGCGAACCATTCAGGAGCGCATGAAGGTTGCTCAGGATTGGCAGGTGAAGTATTTCAATGCGCGCCATAGGAACATGGAGTTCGTGGTAGTCGACTGGGTATATCTAAAGATTAAGCCATTCAAAGGTGTTTTGCGGATTCGCCGACTCAAGAAGTTAAGTCTGAGGTTTTCGGGGTCATTCGAAGTTATGAAATATATTGCAGAAGCAGCCTACCGGTTGGCATTGTCTCCATATCTGAGTGGATTACATGATGTCTTCCATGTTTCAATTTTAATAAAAACCTTGGTGGAGGTAAGCATTGTGGTTGAGTCAATGACGGTACCGGTAGAAGAGGACTTGAGGACGAAAGTCCGTCCAGTTGGCTTAAAAGATTTAGAAGTTCGGCAGTTGTGGAACAAAGAGGTCAAACTCATAATGGTGCGTTGGGACAACTACGGGCGAGACGAATTCTCTTGGGAGCGTATGCAAGCAATGCGGGAGGACTTCCCAGGACTTTTTGCTTCAGGTATTCTTTTTGGTTGAGCGCATGCTAAATTTCGATGATGAAATTTTTCTTAGGGGGGAGGATTGTAACACCCCAAATTTTCCAGAGCTTGAGCCTCATGAAGCTATCGTGCATCGATAGGGAGCTATCGCCCGACAATAGCCTTATTTCGTCGAAACCAAGCGTTGAGTACTAGCGTGGGTCATTATTTAGCTACCGCTCGGCAGTAGCCTGGAGTTGAGAGCGTTGAGTAGCAGGAATTGAGTGGTAGGCGTTGAGTGAGCTACCGCGCAACATTATTCGTACCGCCGGTGATAGCGCGACATTATTTTCTGGTCGAGCGCTCAGGAAGCTACCACAGCGCGGTAGGTACTTACTGCCCGACGATAGCGTATGGGAGCAATTCCGTTAATTGGCTTTTTAGCTATCCGATTTATCTTAAGATTTGATCCTATGGCCTAGGACCCTCCGTCCAAAGGGCATAAATATGGTTGAAACGTTCTAAACCCTCATTTCATCTCATTTTGAGAAAGAGTTAGTGTCTTGGGGAGAGAGAGAGTTTGGAGGAGGAAGAAGGACTTTCTCCGCCATTAACGAAGCTTCGGGGCTCCGATCGTCGATCTGAGGTCAGATCCGTGGAGAGGACTTGAAGACGCACACTTTCACTTCTCCTCTTGGTCTTTACGATGCGTGCATGACATCCATGTTGTTCTCGCTTTCTTCAAGCATTTAGGCACCAAATCTCTTAAATGAGAGGGGTTCGGGTCATCATGGTTCAAGAGGAGCCACTGGGTCGATTGTGTCCATCCCCGACATGATGTTGCACTATAAATCCGCTCTGCTAGTGGATTAGGCATTGTGGGTGAAGCTTTAGTCGCGACCGTTTGTCCAACTCGTTGATGTTGCATAATGAGTCTTAAGGATTTTGCTAGAAATCCGTTTGCGGCAAGATGTCATTCGTGATTTTTGTTCCCCGCCTTATTTTCGTGTGAGTACGAATGGTGGATTAGGGCGGGAAAGGCTGTTTCTTGTAATGTGTTAAGGCACGGCTTTGTCTCTGTGGTCGGCTGGCTAGCCTATGATGTGCATGTCATGTGTGGAGAGTGTCTCGGCGAGACAACTTGCCTTCTGTGAAACTGACGAGAACACTAAGATTTGGACAAGCCCGGGCGATGAAGCCCATGAGCGGGTGGGATCAAGCAAGGGTTCTTAGCATCGGTTTGTTTTTTGTGAGACAGAATCCTGACATGAGAAGTCAAAGCATGCAGGCAAGCCCGGGTTTGAGACCCACGAGCGGGTGGGGCCTTGTAAAGAGTTCCGCGTGGCGAGTTGTATGCCTTTAGGGGAAATTGGAAGTACCCGTGTATTTGCGGCTTGAACGTCGATGGGGAAATTGGAAGTACCCATTTGATTGTGGTTTGAACGTTGTGAGAAATGAGCGAAAAAAACGGCTAAGAGTTAAATAAAGGCAAATTTTATTGCTCTAAAAAGATAATCATTACATAGGTATGCCCACTTTATTTATAGAAATCAGGGGAGTGAGAGAATAAAACAATCAATGCGGGACTAAATACAAGTCGGGCATCCTATGCGGTTTGACACGGTCAAACCGCCCTCTATACAACAAAAAATAAAACAACAAGCGACAACTCGCAAAGTCGCCAATCTTCTCCAGGGAAGACTGCTGATACAGGCCGCCAGACCGCAACTGCGGGTTGCCACCAGACCGCGGTTGAGGCTACCCATCAGACCGCTGTTGCTGCAATCTATCGGACTGCAACCGCAGGTTGCCACCAGATCGAGTTGTGGTTAACCACCTGTCTGTTGCTGCGGCTTCAAACAGGTCATTGCGGCTTCATCCAGACTGTTGTGGCGGATCTCTGCCAAATTGCTGCGGTTTCATGTAGACTGTTGCGGCTAACTGATATCCCACTATTGCGGCTTACTGCTAGACCGCCGCGGCTTCCTTCAGATCACTACTTCTGCACCTGACTGCAAGCTGAGGTTCACCACCAGACCGCTGACCGAACCGCCAGGTAACTAAGATCAGTAGACCGTTGCGATTAGACTCAAGTCCACCCGATCTCCACTAGCTCCAACACTCCCCTTCAGGCTGGAGCATATATATTTATCATGCCCAGCTTGCTACAAACCTCCTCGGAAGGAGTAATTGGTTTGGTGAAGAAATCAGTCAGTTCTCTCTCTGAAGTAACAAAGGGAGTACAGATCTGTTTCTTCAACACCTCTTCCCTAATGAAATGACAATCAACCTCAATGTGTTTTGTCCTCTCATCAAAGATAGGATTCTTTGATATGTAAATAGCGGCTTTGTTATCACAGAACATAGGAAGAGGATAATCATTGACTTCTCCCAAGTCATGGATAAGCGCTCGTAACCATTTCAACTCATAGGTAGTTGAAGTCATACTCTTATACTCTGCTTCAGAATATGACCTTGACACCACATCCTGCTTCTTGCTTTTCCAGTTAACAAGGTTTCCTCCTACAAAGATGCAAAAATCTGATGTAGACTTTCTATCTTCTTTGTTATCAGCATAGCTGGCATCAGAATATGCTTCAATATTCAGATGATTATTCTTCTGAAATAACATGCCCTTTCCTGGAGACTATTTCACATACTATAGAATTTTCATGGCAGACCGAAGATGACACTCTATAGGATTCTGCATAAACTGACTGACATTTCCAACCGCATAACAGATATCTGGTCTAGTAATAGTCAGATATATGAGTTTGCCTACAAGTCATCTGTATACAATGAAATCTGGAAGAAGAGGAGAATCTTCAGTCCACCCCTTATCATCTCCAACCGCCATCGGACAACGAGCAGGTTTTGTGCCAAGAAGACCGGTCTCCTTTAAGAGATCTAGTGCATACTTCCGTTGTGAAAGAACCACTGAGTTCCTCTTTCGTGAAACCTCAATGCCCAGAAAGTACTTCGAAGGTCACATATCTTTAGTAACAAAATGTTTTCGAAAATATCGTTTGGCTAGATCAATGTCTTCTTTATCATCATCAGTCAGAAGAATATCATCAACATAGACAGCAAGAACCATAAGGCCTTTAGTAGTCTTGCGTATAAATAGAAAATGATCAGCAGGGCTACAATTGAACCCGATAAGAGAAACAACTCCACTAAACTTTTCAAACCAAGCTCGTGGACTCTGCTTCAAACCATAAATCTCCTTCTAAAGCTTGCACACCTGAGACTCCCCCTGAGCAACAAACCCAGGAGGTTGGTCCATGTAAACCACCTCCTACAAATCATCATAAAGGAAAGCATTCTTCACATCTAACTGAGACATCTCTCAGTCTCTATTAACAGCCACAGAGAAGAGAACGTGTATAGCGCTGATGCGAGTAATAGGAGAAAAGGTTCACCCCATATGTTACCCCATATGTCTGAGTAAACCCTTTGGCAACAAGCTGTAACACCCCAAAAAGGAGTGATCATTGGAGGTTATCGCGCGACGATAGTCTTATCGATGGCGATATCTTAGTGAATTATTAGACCCAGGGCTCAGGTTATTATCGCCAGGGAGATAGAAGTTAGCGCGTCGCGCTAGACTTTCGACGAATGTAGAGAAGGATTTCTCGAGTAATCGATCTATCGCCATGCGATAGTTATTACCGCGAAGCGCTAGCCTCTCGAGGAATCTCGGAGGGATTTCTCGAGAAACAGATCTACCACCAGGAGATAGTTATTATCGCAGAGCGATAATTCTGGATAGCGGTGCCGGCTGGTCAAAGCGGTTACCGCATGTGATACCGCGCGGCAGTAGCTTTCGGATAAAGGCTGGACTTGAGATTTTATTCTCATTCTTTCTCACACATTTCCTTGCTCAGTTCTGGAGAGGGAAGCGGAGGAAAAGCCTAGGAGTTCAAGAGGAGATTTGGTCCAAGGCGTGCTTGTGATCGGAATCGCGAGTGCTGGTGCCGCACTCTGATCAGAATGCTGGGGCTCAGACTGCCCCCACACCACTTCTAGTCACCTATACGTGTAATATACACACTTTAGCGACCTTGTAAAGTAAGAACAACCTTGTAGGAGTGCGCAGGTTCCTCAAACATGTGCATTTTCATTTCTTAGTGGATATTCTTGAGTTCATTTATGTTATAACGGGTCACACTTACACGTGCTCACCACCCCTCAAAAGAATTCGACCACGAATTCGCAGGAGGAAGACCAAGACAAGCTGATACCAAATTATAACACCTCTATCCGTCACATGAAATATAATAGAGGGTCCGGCCGGGGCCCTACACCATATTCCACAGACAGGCAGCGGGATTACAGGTTAATATCAAAGACTACTCCCACCCTAACTCAGAGCATTCTAGCGGAAGCTTTAAGGATTACTTGAACTCATACCCATTTAAATGTCCATAATATATAAACCGCATTTATATATATAACATGAATGTTAAGGTACAAATACACAAAAATTATGGCCTTAAGGCCTTAAGTTACATTTCACTAGTGTGGATTACAAACATCGGCATGCAAGCCGGTCACACATAAAAATAGTAAACATTCTTCATTTGGCCTTCGAGGGACATCATAGCAACAGCAAGGGCCTCAACCCGCTATTTCCCGCTCGACTCTCCAGCACCTACACAAGGATAATCCACCGCGATGGTGGCAAATAAGGCAACGGTCAGCATTCAGCTGACCAATTTATGACGACCCTACCCATTTCCTGGGGCAGTGATATTCCTTCCTTGCAGGCATCTCAATTTATACAAGGAGATATATCACAAGCATGTGCACTCATGCACAGTCTAACATATCATAAACGAATGCCTCAACGGCCAAATGTTCCGTGCACTCAAGGCACATTTCGGTGTGTCGAGGTTTCAGGCTCCACCACCATTCGTAGTCCCAGACTAAATGGCAATACTTGAGCAATCACAGTCTTTACGGCCCCCAGCCTAAGACTTTAGTCTTGACGGTATACAACCTCAGACTCTCGTTATGCAATCCTAACAAAGCCAATAACTTAGGCACTCAAGTTAGACAACCATAATGTGAATACAGTTCAGCTTTTGCCCGTTGCTCAAATCGTTAATTCAATGTCTAGACTGACACGAGTCGGCTTCCCCTTTTCCATTCGGCTCACTATCCTTTAGGAGCTCACAGCTCACACAATAATCTCACAGTCTCCCAGAGACAGGCTTTAACATCAAAAGGGTATCTGGCCGCTATCGCCAACAATACTGGGTAGAGTTGCAAAACGACTTATCTGATCGTTTCTGGGAAACGACCAATGTGGATGTGGAGTTCCAGTCATTGGTAGTGGAAGCTAAAAATGACGAGAGTAGTGCCTGAGAGATGATTGATGGAATCTTAAGGAAGTACGGAAGGGTCAGTGTACCACAATTCGGCAAGCTTCGCGAGGAGTTGATGTTTGAGGCTCATTTCACGAAGTACTCCATTCACCCAGGCAGTACAAAGATGTACTTGGATATAAAGAAATCTTTTGGCGGCCTGATTTGAAGTGGGATGTAGCTTTGTACGTGAGTCGGTGCCAAACTGAGTGTCAAAATCCGGATGTGTTCCTGAAGCCTCTTCCTATCACCGAGTGGAAATTTGATGACATCTCCATGAATTTTGTGCATGGCTTACCTCGATCGCAACAGGGTAACAAAGCGATTTGGGTGATCGTGGATCGCTTGACCAATGTGGCTCACTTCATCACGAATCAGAAGGAGGACAGTGTGGAGAAGCTGGTAGAACTATATGTTTGTAATATTGTGCGATTGCACAGAATTCCAAAGAGTATCATGAGTGATTGCGATGGACGATTCACGTCCATAAACTAGAGGTTGGTATAGAAGAGTCTGGGCATAAGGCTCAAGTTTAGTACGACGTTCCATCCTCAAACTGATGGTCAAACTGAAAGGACGAACCGTACTATGGAGGATATGCTGAGAATGTGTACCCTTAATTTTGGCAAGAGGTGGGAAGATCACCTTTTCATGATGAAGTTTGCATATAATAACAATTCCCAGGTGAGTATCACGATGGTGCCATACGAGACTTTGTATGGAAGGCGATATCGAACACCAAAGTCCTTGATAGATGTAGGAGACACCAAATTTGGGGAAAAGAGGTGGTGGCTGATGCTTGTGAGTTGGTGCGAACCATTCAGGAGCGCATGAAAGTTGCACAGGATCGACACGCGAAGTATTTCAATGCGTGTCATAGGAACATGGAGTTGGTGCTTGTGAGTCCGAGGTTTTTGGGGTTGTTCGAAGTTACGGAACATATTGCAGAAGCAGCCTACCGGTTGACGTTGTCCCCATATCTGAGTGGATTACACGATGTCTTTCATGTTTCAGTTTTAAGGAAATCCTTGGTGGAGGCAAGTGCTGTGGTTGAATCAACGGCGGTGCCGGTAGAAGAGGACTTGAGTACGAAAGTCCGTCCAGTTGGCTTAGAGGATTCAGAAGTTCGGTAGTTACGGAATAAAGAGATCAAACTCGTAAAGGTGCGTTGGGACAACTACAGGCGAGATGAATTCTCTTGGGAGCATGAGCAAGCAATGTGGGAGGACTTCCCAGAATTTTTTGCTTCAGGTATGCTTTTTGGTTGAGTGCATGCTAAATTTTGAGGACGAAATTCTTCTTAGGGGGAGGGGTTGTAACACCCCAAATTTTCCAGAGCTTGGGCCTCAGGAAGCTATCGTGCGGTGATAGGTAGCTATCGCCCGCCGATAGCCTTGTTTTGTCGAAACCAGACGTTAAGTACTAGTGCGTGACGTTAGTTAGCTACCGCTCGGCGGTAGCCTGGTGTTGAGAGCGTTAAGTAGCAGACGTTGAGTGGAGGCGTTGAGTGGTAGGTGTTGAGCAAGCTACCGCGTAGCGTTATTCTTAACGTTGGAGATAGCGCGGTATTATTTTCTGGCCGAGTGCTCGGGAAGTTATCGTGGCGCGGTTGGTAGTTACCGCCCGACGATAGTGCATGAGAGCAGTTCCGTCGTTTGGCTTTTTAGCCGTCCGATTTCTCTTAGGATTTGATCTCATGGCCCAAGACCCTCCATCCAAAGGGCATAAATAGGGCTGAAACGTTCTAATCCCTCATTTCATCTCATTTTGAGAAATAGATAGGGTTTTGGGGAGAGAGAGTTTGGAGGAGGAATAAGGCCTTTCTCCGCCATTAACGAAGTTTCGGGGCTCTGATCGTCGATCTAAGGCCAGATCCGTGGAGAGGACTTATAGACGCACACTTTCATCCATGCAAATCGAATTTTCCATGGATAGGAAGAGGAGTCGTAAGGTAATTACACTTCTCCTCTCGGTATTTAGGATATGTGCATGACATCCATGTTGTTCCTGTTTTCTTTCAACTATTTAGTCACCAGATCTCTCAAATGAGAGTAGTTTGGGTCGCCATGGTTTAAGAGCAGCCATCGGGTTAATTGTGTCCGTCGCCGGCTTGATATTGTACTAGAAATCCGCTCCTCTAGTGGATTAGGCATTGTGGGTGAAGCCGTAGTCACAGTCGTTAGTCCGACTCGGTGATATTGCATAACGAGCCTTAAGGATTTTGCTAGAAATCCGTTTGCGCAAGATGTCGTTTTCCATGTTTGTTCCCCCTTTATTTTCATGTAAGTACGAATGGTGTATTAGGGCGGGAAAGGCTATTGTTTGTAATATGCTAAGACACGGTTTTGTCTTTATGGTCGGCTGGCTAGCCTGTGACGTGCAAGTCATGTGTGGAGAGTGTCCCGACGGGACAAGTCCTGTTATGTGAAACTGACGAGAACGCCAAGCTTTGGACAAGACCGGGCGATGAAGCTCATGAGCGGGTGGGGTCAAGCAGGGGTTCTTAGCATTAGTTTGTTGTTTGTGAGACGGAATCCTGACATGAGAAGTCAGAGCTTGCAGACAAGCCCGAGTTTTGAGACCCACGAGAGGGTGGGGCCTTGACAAGAGTTCTGTGTGGCGGCTTGTATGATGTTTGGGAAAACTGGAAGTACCCGTGTGTTTGCGACTTGAATGTCGATGGGGAAATTAGAAATACCTGCTTAATTGTGGTTTAAACGCTGATGGGGAAATTTGAAGTACTTGTTTGATGATTCGTGATGATGTATTAGATTCATGCGCTATATGGAGCCTTGGGTGAAACCTAGGATTGCATACATGCTGCATTGCAGGCTCCTTTATTTTAGCTGCTCAACATAAAAACGTGTTTGTTATTTGAGATATCTAAACTTGTTTATTTGCTTTCTATGTTCATGTATATTTGCATACGAAGTGCTGACCTGCAGGGTGATGGGGTGCCCTGGGGTCCGCTAGGGACGGCCGGAAGGAGATGTGTTGGTTACACAGTTGAGGTCAGCTTTTGCTGACCCACGTTATAATAACTTTTTACGGGATAAGGATCGCAAGCAGGAGCAAGTTCACCAGCCAAAAAGGTCTAAGCCTCATGAAGTGAACTATTTGTTTAGCAGTTTTGTTTGTTGAGCGTTATGCTTAGTGCATTATGTTTTCTGTCTTGCATGCCGAGGTAGCATAAGAGTGCCAAGGCACATTGCGCTGTTTGTGATTGTTATTTCAGTTTCTGGACGATTGGTTATTATAAGGCCTTAAGGCCGTTCTGATACTCTCGTAGTAGTGGATAACTTATGGTTGGTCGGTTATATCCGCTATTTTAATTCTGAGTTTTGAGTTTGGTAGTTTTTATATCATCTTATAATATTTAAGCTGTGGAGTCTGTATGTTGTGGGGCCCCGACCGAATTCATATTATATGGTCATTACAGGGGAGACGTTACATGAACCGTACCCAATCCTATGTCGATCGACTTAGAGTGAGTCAAGAGGTGTATCTGAGATCATCATGACCTTGTCGTAGCCATAGGGGGTTGTCTTTGGCTTCGGCCCTGAAAGACTAGAATACTCGAACGTTGTTGACCGTCGTCGAGAATAGAGGTGTGACCCTTGGAGGTCCTGTGAACCGAGAATGTGCGTTGGACGGTCGTGCCAACGTCTGTGTCGAATGGTGCTTGTTTGCACATTCTGATTGTCAATATTTGATTATGCTAATGCATGCAGGGATGGAGCACCGCCACCCCAGGTCAGGAGTGGGTTCGTTATAATTTGGTCAGCTAATGCTGACCATTGATATGTTTGCCACCATTGCGCTGGAATGTTTCGTGCAGGTGCAGCTGAGCCAAGCGGGAAATAGCGGGCTGGAGCCTAGGATTGCTATGCCAATCCTCGAAGGCCAAAGCAAATTACCCATTTTTAATTATAGTTTCATGTGTGGTCGACCTGCATGTCGATTTATGTAAGACATTGTTATTTGAATTGAACCTTGTAAGGCCTTAAGGCTATAACATTTGTGTATTGTACTTTCATTCCTAATTTGTTGTATGGACATTCTAATGGTTGGATTCCTTTAAGCATTTATTAATCTTCCGCTAGAATGCACTCTGTGTTAGGTTTAACGTTTATGGATTATGGTCTCAATAAGTAACTCCACCAATTGTCAGTAGTATATGACGTCGGGCCCCAGCCGGACCTTCTGTTATATGTTATGTGACGAATGAGGGTGTTGCAACCCTATGTCGATCGACTTGGATTGAGTCAAGAGGTGTATCTGAGATCGCCATGACATTGTCATAGTCATATGGGCATTATAATTTGGTATCAGACTCTGGTGTCGATCTTCCATATTCAAATTCGTGGGAGAATTTCTTTAAGGGTTAGTGAGCACATATGTGTGTGTTACCGTTATAACACGAAAGAACACATAAATATTCACTTAGAAATGAAAATACACATGTTTGAGGAACATGTGTGTTCCTATAATTACACTTTGGGCAATTTATTTGTCACCTAATTAAGTGTTTTCATAATTATATGTGACTAGGAGTGGTGTGGAGCAGTCACAAAGTCTGCACTCTGCGGAGAGTAGTGCGTCTAATGACGCGTCTGCGACCCCTCCTGCTGCAGAAACCATACGAATGGTAGCGAAAGCAGTTTTTGACATGATTAATGCTCAGCCAGGGAGACAGGTGCAACTTCCTGCCCCTGAAATGGGCCAGATGCCACTTGGTGCGGCTGAATCGTTAGTGGCGAATCAGTTGGTTGCGGAGACTCTTGTGCCAAGAAGAGAGACAAAAAAGCAGTTGGAACATGTGATGAGCTTCAACCCACCAATGTTCATGGGGACTGAAACACCAACGCAATCTGAGGACTGGCTTTCTAGGATTAAGAGAGTCATGTCAGCAATAGAAATTGAAGAGTGGCAGAAGGTTACAATAGTCACTTTACTTCGATTCAACGAAGCAAGATTGTGGTGGGATGAGTTAGAGCTCCATCACTTTGCAGGGAGACAACTCACGAATATCTCGATGGATGAGTTCTCGAGATTGTTTCTGGCACGGTTCATCCCGTCAGTGCAGAAAATAGCTGTGGATAATCAATCTCAGAGACTGACTCAGGGTGAGAGTAGCGTGGATGACTACGTGCATGAGTTCACGAGATTGGGGCGTTATGCAGACTCTACTTTTACCGATGAGGAGCGCAAAGATTGTACGGTCTGAAGATGCAGTAAGGTGGTAACCTGCAGGAACACTTGAACGTGTTCAATGGACTTCTGAGCCAACTACATGTGATTGGTGTGAATGTGGAGGAAGAAGACAAGGCCTTATTGCTTCTTGTCTCGCTCCCGACGTCGTATAAGCACATGCAAACCACCCTGGTGTATGGGAAGGATACAGTAGACGTGGAGCAGATCACGTCTGTGTTATTGCCCAGTCAGATTCTGTCGGACCCCGCTCCTAAGGGTGAGCATGCTTTGGCATTAGGAGGACGATGAGGGAGGCAGTTCGAGAAGGGATCGGGAAGTGCACGGGCCAGATCTGCATCGAGGAAGGCAGTGACGTGCTACCATTGCAGGCAGATTGGCCATATCAGAAGACATTGTCCGCAGCGTGCAAAAATTTCTGGGGACGTCCAGGGTGCGGGCAAGGCGGCGGTAGCTACGATCGATGATATTGATGCGTCTCTCCTCATCACTAAGAGTCCATGTGACTCGGATAGCTGGATATTGGATTCTGGTGCTTCGCAGCACATTTGCTCAGATGCAGAGATGTTCAGTTCACTGGAGGTGGCAACTGGGTTGGTCTTTCTGGGTGACGGCTCATCATGCGAGGTCACGGGAACAGGGATGGTGGACATCAGGATGCATGGTGGAGCAGTGCGTAGGCTTGAGCGGGTACATCTGGTACCCAAGTCGTGCATAAATTTGATATTGCTGGGCAGACTAGACTCTAGAGGATGCAGTTTTGCGGCGAGAGGTGGAGTTCTGACGGTGATGCGAGGGCGCACCGTGCTCATGCGAGCTATGCAATGTGGTAGTCTTTACCAGCTGATGGGGACCACGATGCGAGGCGGCGTGCCCATGATTTCTGCGGCCGACAGAGTTGATGGTCGAGGTGGTGCAGAGGATCGCCCTTCTGGTAGTCTGATTAAGCGAGTCAGATTCAGCGATCCAGTTGCGTCGATATTCAGAGGTTGAGCCCGAGCAGAGATGAGTCAACTGAAGCAGGTCGGCTGATACCTCAGACTTGAGGTGGTGTTTCGTGCAGACTGGTGTTTCGTGCAGATCGGTACTACGTGCAGTGTTGCACAATGTAGATGGTGCTTTGTGCAGGGAGTGCTTTGTGTAGGTGGTGGTTTTGGATCCCGAAATAAGGTGGTGATTTTTATTTTGGTTCGGATCCGGTTCGGACCAAATTTGGAATTTTATTCATTTCCCTGGTTAGGAGCTTCCTAGATCAAAATGAATAAAGAATAAAGATTTTTCCCGATTTTTGGGTATTTGTGGGATGCCAAAATAGGGAGCAGTGAAATAAATACCTCCCCTCCCATCAGTGAAAAAAACAACTTGCCCAAGGAGCCATCCGCTTGCGAGGAAGAAGAGCCTCATGTGAGAGGAAACGCACCGCCTCTGTCTTCCTTTTCTCTCTCTCGCTCGTGCACTCGGAGAGGCTGATTGTAACAGCCCAAATTTCGCAAACAGGAATTTTTGGGTGACATGGCCTGGGACACGGGTGTGTCCCAGGGCGTGTCAAGCTGGGGTAGACGAGTTGGACGCGAAGTCGACGAAATTTGGAGTCGACGGTCGTTGAACAACGGACACGGCCTGCGACACGGGCGTGTCGCAGGGCGTGTCGAGGCCGTGTCGACGATCGGCTTTGGTGTCGAAGATTTTTCGCTCGACGATGTGTCGAGAGGGGGCACACGGCCAAGGACACGGGCGTGTACCAGGCCGTGTCGTCGAGTGTCGGGATGTCGAGATCGTCGAGTGTCGAGATGTAGGCATCGAGTGTCGAGAAGCTGCACACGGCCTGTGACACGGGCGTGTCATAGGGGGTGTCACTTTGGGTCGACGAACTCAGCCCGACTAAGGATTTCGACAGGGCGTGTCTTCGTGCCGTGTCTGGGCACACGGCCTGGGACACGGGCGTGTCACAGTCCGTGTGAAGTCTCGGGATGTTTTGGGATTATTTTCGCTAATGCACACGGCCACCGACACGGGCGTGTCTGAAGGCGGGTTGGGTGACACGGCCCATGACACGGGCGGGTTCCATGGGCGTGTCACTGGTCTGGATAGGTCGGTTGACCACCGCTTGAGGCACACGGCCTGGGACACGGGCGTGTCACAGGCCGTGTCAGGTCAAAATCAGTGTTTTTGGCAAAATCGTGGTCGTCCATTCCTTCAGTCTGGATCCAAAGGCTGAAAGGCCTCCAACTTTCCTTAAGGCCGTGAATAAGAAAGGATTTCTCATAGTGTATTTTTGCCTTCATATTTCTACAAGCTTAGGGAGAGAAAGAGAGAGGAAGAAGGAGGAGGAGGAAAGGGGGCTGGTCACCGGTGGTGTTGTAGTTTTCCGACGAGAAAGCCGAAGCCGGCGTTGCGGAGGAAAAGCTCGTACGAGTCTTTCGAGCTAACTTTGAGTTCATGGCACCGAAGCGGTCGTTAAGGGTAACGACTTTTCTTCCTAGCCATGTGAAGGCTTCCTTTTGGCATATATTTGTGATTCCCCCAGCAAGAGGTGGTTGTTTTGGGAGTCTTTTGAGTGATTCATGAAATCCCCTTTGTTGGCATATAGATCCGGAAATGGAGTACGGAACAGGCATGCTGTGTGAAGCCCATCTGGACAGGTTGGTCTGGATTGGTGATGTTGCATACGAACCGGAGAAGACTCCGTGATAAACGTGTAGTTTAAGGAGTCAACGGGTTATGCCTGCGAAAAGGAGTAGCAGGAAGTACTGGAGTGGTAACCCAGGAAAATATCCGTGTTATGTTTTGGGTCCAACTTGTGAATGAGGCACAGGAAGTACTGGTGTGACCAGGAAAGGCCCTTTGTGATGCTTGATGTCGTAGGGTGTCCACCTGTGAAGCGAGTAATAGGAAGTACTGGCATGGTAGCCAGGAAAGACCCCTGACATTTGTGATTTTGTGGTGTCCACCTGTGAAATGAGTCACAGGAAGTACTGGGAGGCCCAGGAAATACCCGCTGTTGTGCTAAGGAAATGGGTATCGAGAAATACCCAGGCTTGAATGCCAAGAACAGGATTGGTGAGACCGACCCGCGCCTTTGATATAGTCATGAGTACGCTGTACTCGGAGAAGGCAAGGCGATTTGAGCAACGGGGGGTGGAGGATCCGACCTGTGCTATGTCCGTCCGACGTGAGACCAAAAAGTGCGGTCTGTTGGAGCGCATAGCAAGAGTCTTCGGCCTGCGCGCCATGACACAATGGGGGGCTACGGGCCATCCCGGTGTAGGAAGACTAACTCCGGCTGCACGTCATGGGGTAAATGCTAAAGAGATTTACCGTTGGGTTGTAACCATGATACGGTGGTGGGCAAGAGCTTTGCTATAACACCAAGAATGTGCCCTGAGTGCACAGACCGTTGGGCCGGATGGCGAACGGTTGTGATGGCTTGTGTGCGTAAAAGCACATTTTGATGAGATATATTGCCATACTGTGATATGATATGCCTGCAGGGAAGATTACCGCTGCCCCGAGAAAAGGGGTAGGGTCGTTATAAGTTGGTCAGCTGAACACTGATCGTTGCTTTTGTTTGCCACCGTTGGGTGGATTGTCCCTATACAGGTGCTGGAGAGCCAAGCGGGATGCGTAAAGGCTGATGTTCATGCTGCTGTTGCTGCTACTGCTGCTAGCCCTCGAAGGCTATATGTGTTGCTTTTGTGTGTTTTCTTTTCATGTGGCCGACCTGCGCGCCAATTTGTTTAGGCCACTGTTTGACAGCCATGTAAGGCCATAAGGCCAACTATTTTTACTTGTTGTAAGACATTCCTATATCGTATAAAATGTGGAGTTTTATTATTTGGACATTCATGAGGAGTTCAAGTTGTAGGATAGACTTCCGCTAGAATGCTTTGTGATAGGTGCGATGCGCTACTCTCGTATCATCATGTACCTTCACCGTCTGTTTTATGATATATACTGTGGGGCCCCGGCCGGACCTTCTAGAATATACCATATGAACGGATGGGGTTGTTACATTTTGGTATCGGTTGTCTTGGTATTTCCCTCTCGAAGTCGTGGCCGACTTATTTTGTGGGGTGACGAGCGCGTGTTTGTGCAAACCAAAGTCTACGAATGAACTCCTGAATGTCCATGATAGGAATGCAAAATTGATGTGTTTGAGGAACCTGCATGTTCTTATTTTGTGTTGTTTGCTTGGATACGACTGCTAATGTGTGTGTCTTGTCCACCTTTAGGTGACACGAAGTGGAGCTGGGCCGTCTGAGCCCCAGCGTTCTGATGAAAGTACGGCACCAGCCGCGGTGCCGACACCTCCACCGTCTGCGGAACATGTGCGTTTAGTTGCGGACGCTTTATTTACCATGATCCAAGGCCAGCCACTTAGGCAGGAACAAGCGGCTGTGAGGCCAGAACAGGTGGCGGCAAGGCCTGAACCTGTAGTGGATGTGGTTCCTCGAGCAGCTGAGAAGCAGCTAATGCGGTTTATGAGTTTCCATCCGCCTACGTTCTCGAGAGCGGGAACTCCGACGCAGGCTGAGGATTGGTTATCGCGCTTCAAGCGAGTGATGACGGCGATTGGAACGGCGGAGCATCAGAAAGTTACCTTAGTTACCTTCTTGCTTGAAGGAGAAGCTCGATTGTGGTGGGATGAGATGGAGTTGCATCACTTGGCAGGTCGTCCTTTAACTCAAGTATCGATGGAAGAATTCTCCCGACTTTTCCTAGCGAAGCACCTTCCTGCGGCTCAGCGGATCGCCATGGAAAATGAATTCCAAAGGCCGACTCAAGGTGATGGCAGTGTTGACGCGTACCTGCATGAATTTACTCGCTTGGGGCGGTATGCGAGTTCTATATTTGCTGATGAGCAGAGGAAGACCAATCGGTTCTATGAAGGACTGAGGGACGAGCTGAGGTTCCTTGTGTCCAGTTTGGTGAACCAAGGTTTCCAAGCGTTAGTGGACATTGCGAGCGCACTGGAGAAGGATATGAAAAGGGTGCAAGGGAAGAGAGCTTTGGCTGTGTCGCAACCGGAGTGGAAGGCGCCCCGATCGGGGAAACCATTTTATAAGAAGAGATGGGGCAAGAAGTCCAAGCCTAGTGGACAAGCTCCTTCATCAGTTGCAACGGGAGCAACGTCAGGGGCTACCTCCAAGCCAGATACTCGAATCTGCTTCAATTGTGGCCGGATGGGGCATAGTGCGCGAGATTGTCGGATGCCGCCAAAAAGTGAAAAGAAAGCGGGAGCATCTTATGCGGAAAAAGGAAAGGCGGTGGTGGATTCCTCTGCCTCGCAGGCGCAACCCCGGGTCTACAATCTTGGCCTGCAGGAGGCCATCAAGCAGAGTGACGTTGTCACAGGTATGAGGTTAGTTTTGCATATGTTATTGTTTGTATGCTTTGCTTAGTACCCCTATGTTTGCGGTTTGTGTGTGTGACATGTTTGTCACAGGCTTTGTGCTGATTCGGGACACGCTGGCGCGAGCACTGTTTGATACGGGTGCATCGCATTCTTTTCTGTCTAGCGAGTTTATAACGCGGCTTGTGATACCTAGTCGTGCAAAGACAGATAGCGTCAGAGTCGTGTTGCCGAATGGTTGTTGGATGCTTGTGGATCAAGATTGCGATGTGGCGGTTCAGTTTGGAGGTCGGGATTTCAGTGTAACTGCATTTGTTTTGTAAATATCGGAATTCGATGTGATTTTTGGGATGGATTGGCTTGCGGAGCAGCATGCCATGATTGATTGCCAGTCCAAAGAAATCACATTGGGCCAAAATACCGAACAAGAGACAAAGTTCGCGGGTATGTAAGGAGTGGGCGGGACGTTGATGTCTGCACTCCAGGTAGTCACGGCTGTTCGGAAGGGTGCGGAGTGTTACTTTGCACTAGTTCAGGTTGTTGAGCCTAAGGCCAGTGTGTGCGAGGTTCCGATTGTGGCGAACTTTACAGATGTGTTTCCCACGGATCTCCCTGGGCTACCACCCTAGCGGGAGATTGACTCCACGATCGAGTTGGTGCCAGGTGCGAAACCTGTGGCCCGCTTGTCATATCGCGTTGTGCCGAAAGAGATGGCGGAATTGAAGGTTCAACTACAAGAAATGTTGTAGCAAGGTTATATACGCCCAAGTATGTCACCTTGGAGCGCGCCTGTGCTTTTTGTCAAGAAGAAAGACGGTGGGTTGCGGTTGTGTATCGATTACCGTAAACTGAATAAGCTGACCAAGAAGAATAAGTATCTGATACCCCGGATTGATGAGTTATTCGATCAACTGGTGGGCTCAACCGTCTATTCGAAGTTGGACCTGAAGTCTGGTTATTACCAGTTGAGAATTCGGGAAGGTGACATTCCCAAAACTGCCTTTGGAACGCGTTACGGGCACTATGAGTTCACAGTCATGCCATTTGGACTGTGCAATGCGCCCTTGGTGTTTATGGATCTGATGCACCGTATTTTTCGTGAGTACCTGGATCTGTTTGTGATTGTGTTCATTGATGACATCCTGGTGTACTCGAAGTCGAAAGCTGAGCATGAGATGCACTTGCGGTTGGTGTTGAACACGTTGAGGCAAAATCAGCTCTATGTCAAGTTCTCGAAGTGCGAGTTTTGGCTATCGTCGGTGGCATTCCTAGGCCATGTGGTGAGTGGAGCGGGCATTGCAGTGGATCCAGCGAAGATAAGGGTCATACAGGAGTGGCCAATGTTATCTTCCGTGACCGACGTCAGGAGTTTTCTTGGACTTGCGGGCTACTATAGACGATTTGTGGAAAACTTCTCGCGGATCGCTTTGCCGCTAACCACATTGACGCAAAAAGATCAAAAGTTCGTTTGGACGCTAGAGTGCGCACGAGCTTTTGAAGAGCTGAAGATTCGGTTGACCACGGCGCCGGTGTTGTCTTCGCCAAGTGGGACCGACGGATTTGTGATTTATAGTGATGCCTCAGGGAGCGGCTTAGGCTGCGTTCTTCTGCAGAATGGAAAGGTTATTGCTTATGGCTCACGCCAGCTGAAGGTGCACGAGCGAAATTATCCCGTCCATGATTTGAAACTAGCGGCGGTGATTTTTGCACTCAAGTTGTGGCGACACTACCTTTATGGAGTGAAGGTGGAGATCTATACAGATCACAAGAGCCTAAAGTACCTATTGGAGCAGAAAGACTTGAATATGCGACAACGAAGGTGGTTGGAGTTCCTTGGGGACTACACTTTCGAGATTCACTATACGCTCGGGAAGGGGAATGTTGTCGCAGATGCCTTAAGTCGGCGGCTTCCGGCTAGAGCAAATTGGTTACAAAAGCATGATGAACGTCTTATCCAGGAGCTGGAGGCGTTGGAGATTTATTGTGTTGACAAGAATTCAACTGCCACTGCATGTTTGAACTGGACTGAGGTGCAATGTGACCTTGCAGATCGAGTTCGACGGGCAACGGAGTTGGATGACGATCTCTTACGCTATGTGAATGAAGGGCCAGAGGGCAAATTCACCTGGAATGACAGTCTTTTGCGAAAGGAGGGCCGTTTGTGCGTCCCGAATGTGGGGAAATTGAGGGAAGAACTGATGTATGAAGCACATTATACAAAATATTCCATTCACCCCGGGAGCACGAAGATGTTCAACGATATGAAGAAGCTATTCTGGTGGCCAGGGCTCAAGAAATATGTTGCCCTTTATGTCTCTAAATGCCAAACATGTGCGAAGGTGAAGGCAGAATGCCAAAAGCCGGGCGGTTATTTGAAGTCACTGCCGATCCCAGAGTGAAAATTTGACGATATTTCCATGAATTTTGTGCACGGGTTGCCGAGATCGCAGCGAGGAAATGATTCCATTTGGGTGATTGTTGACCGGCTAACGAAAGTGGCACATTTTCTCCCGAACAGGCGGGATGATTCTGTTGAAAGTTTGGCAAAGTTATATGTTGACCAGATTGTACGGCTTCACGGTGTTCCTCGGAGCATCGTAAGTGATCGCGATGGGCGCTTTACGTCAAATGATTGGAGGCTAGTTCACCGACTGTTGGGCACGAAGTTGACTTTCAGTACAGCCTTTCATCCCCAAACGGATGGTCAAACTGAACGTACCAACAGAACAATGGAGGACATGCTCCGAATGTGCGCCCTTGACTTCGGAAAGAGATGGGAAGATCATCTCTATATGGTATAATTTGCATATAATAACAGTCACCAGGCGAGCATTGGGATGACACCATATGAAGCTCTATATGAAAGGAAGTGTCGTACTCCATTGGCTTGGGTAGAAGCGTGCGAAGCTCAAATTTTTAAACCAAATGAGGTTGATGAAGCAAACGCAACCATACGGACGATTCGAGAGAAGCTACTTATTGTCCAAGATCGACAAGCGAAGTACTACAACGCCAAGCACCGAAATGTGGAATTTGCGGTTGGCAATTGGGTCTACTTGAAGATCAAGCCATTCAAAGGTGTCTCCAGGATTCGACGATTGAAAAAGTTGAGTCCAAGATATTTGGGTCCTTTTGAAGTGGTTGAGCGAGTTGGCGAAGCGGCTTATCGGCTAGCTCTGTCGGCAGACTTGGGTGGATTACATGATGTATTTCACATCTCGGTGCTTCGGAAGGCCGTGAAAGATCCAGCACAAGTGATCGCAGATGATCGTGTGCCGGTGGAGTATGGGCTAACAACGAAAGTTAGACCCATTCAGATCGAAGATCGAGCCAAGAAACAGTTGCAGAATAAGACGGTCGGCATGGTAAAAGTCCGGTGGGACAATTGAGGCCGTGAAGAACTGACATGGGAGCGAGAGCAAACCATGCGAGAAGAATTCCCCGAGCTGTTTTTGTACTCTGTAGAGAGAATGTTGTAACATAAAATTTTGCATGTTGTAACATTTTTCTTGCTGGTTACTGTTGCCTTCCTGTGTCTGAATTTCGAGGACGAAATTTCCTGTAGGAGGGGAGGATTGTAACAGCCCAAATTTCGCAAACAGGAAATTTTTGGGTGACACAGCCTGGGACACGGGCGTGTCCCAGGGCGTGTCAAGCTAGGGTCGACGAGTTGGCCGCGAAGTCGACGAAATTTGGAGTCGACGGTCATTGAACAGCGGACACGGCCTGCGACACGGGCGTGTCGCAGGGCGTGTCGAGGCCATGTTGACGATCGGCTTTGGTGTCGACGATTTTTCGCTCGACGATGTGTCGAGAGGGGGCACACGGCCCAGGACACAGGCGTGTCCCAGGCCGTGTCGTCGAGTGTCGGGATGTCGAGATCGTCGAGTGTCTAGATGTAGGCGTCGAGTGTCGAGAAGCTGCACACGGCCTGTGACATGGGCGTGTCACAGGGCGTGTCACTTTGGGTCGACGAACTCAGCCCGACGAAGGATTTCGACAGGGCGTGTCTTCGTGCCGTGTCTGGGCACACGTCCTGGGACACGGGCGTGTCACAGGCCGTGTGAAGTCTCGGGATGTTTTGGGATTATTTTCGCTAATGCACACGGCCACCGACACGGGCGTGTCTGAAGGCGTGTTAGGTGACACAGCCCATGACACGGGCGGGTTCCATGGGCGTGTCACTGGTCTGGATAGGTCGGTTGACCACCGCTTGAGGCACACAGCCTGTGACACGGGCGTGTCACAGGCCGTGTCAGGTCAAAATCAGTGTTTTTGGCAAAATCGTGGCCGTCCATTCCTTCAGTCTCGATCCAAAGGCTGAAAGGCCTCCAGCTTTCCTTAAGGCCGTGAATAAGAAAGGATTTCTCATAGTGTATTTTGGTCTTCATCTTTCTACAAGCTTAGAGAGAGAAAGAGAGAGGAAGAAGGAGGGGGATGAAAGGGGGCTGGTCACCGGTGGTGCTGTAGTTTTCCGACGAGAAAGCCGAAGCCGACGTTGCGGAGGAAAAGCTCGTACGAGTCTTTCGAGCTAGCTTTGAGTTCATGACACCGAAGCGGTCGTCAAGGGTAACGACTTTTCTTCCTAGCCATGTGAAGGCTTCCTTTTGGCATATATTTGTGATTCCCCGACCAAAAAGTGGTTGTTTTGCCACCGTTGGGTGGATTGTCCCTATACAGGTGCTGGAGAGCCAAGCGGGACGCGTAAAAGCTGATGTTCATGCTGCTGTTGCTGCTACTGCTGCTAGCCCTCGAAGGCTATATGTGTTGCTTTTGTGTGTTTTCTTTTCATGTGGTCGGCCTGCGCGGCAATTTGTTTAGGCCACTGTTTGACAGCCATGTAAGGTCATAAGACAAACTATTTTTACTTGTTGTAAGACATTCCTATATCCTATAAAATGTGGAGTTTTATATTTGGACATTCATGAGGAGTTCAAGTTGTAGGATAGGCTTCCGCTAGAATGCTTTGTGATAGGTGCGATGCGCTACTCTGGTATCATCATGTACCTTCACCGTCTGTTTTGTGATATATACTGTGGGGCCCCGGCCGGACCTTCTAGAATATACCATATGAACGGATGGGGTTGTTACACTGCTGGCCTTTGGTGTTGTCGCCGGTCTTGCAGGAGATAGCCGTCGGCGTTGACGTGGGAGTTGCCGCCGGGCTTGTTAGAGTTTATCGTCGGCGTTGCAGTGGACCTTCTTTGGAGTGGAGAGGCGTGGTGTCGACGGCGTACGTGGTGCAGTTAGCCTCGACGGTGTTTCTCTCCGGTGGTGGCGTTATTCTGTGGTGGTGGCGTTATTCTCCAGCAAAGGCGTTGTTCACCGGTGGTGGTGCGGTTGAACGTCGAACTTCGATGTTGAAGGTTCCGGTGAACCTTGTGCATCCGCGAGGCGGATTGCAGTTCAGTTCTCAGATTCTCGTCGCGGATCATGCGTGTCTGGTGCATCCACGACGTATTCATCTGACGGTCATTTCTTCACTTGATTTATTCTTGTACTCATTTATATTTATATTGACGAATATATTTATATATAGTTGTGGTTGTGCCTCGGCGGGTTTTGCCTAGTGCAGATTTGTGTTCATTTGTGTTTCTTGGTTACTTGCAATATAGTATAGTCGTGCATGCGCTTGTACCGGATTTTACAACAAGCCGGGTGCGGGCGAAGCCCGTCGTTACGGGTCAGGTACTGTGGCGCGTCGTCATAGGGTTGGAGCCTCGTGTCGGGCACTCGTATTGATGCGGGCTCAACGACCCGTCGTGGGCTGGCGAAGCCAGCCGGGTGCGGGCGTAGCCTGCCGTCACGGGCCGAGTATGGCACGTAATCATAGGGGTGGAGCCCCGTGTCGGGCACTCGTGTGTGTGTGTATATATATATATGTATATTATAAAGAAGTATATTTGAATTTCACAATAGCTTCTCTCTCCCATCTTAACCATCCAATTAGGCCCAACTTTCAAATCTAGACCGTCCATCCCTGCTCAAAAAATTGAATTTCAAAAAACCCTAAAGCTGCCAAAAAAAACCCTTCTCCCCAAAATAAAATAAGTCAAATTACTCCACGCCAGGCCTCCCCCTCGATACCACGCCACGCCACCCGCCTGCTTCTGCCCCTCTAAAACGACGGAAATAGCTAGGTGAAAATTGTGATAGCCGCTTCCTCCTCTGTTCGCCGGGTAGCTCTCAGGATCGATCTCCCTAACACAGGTCGCAGTCCTCCAGCCTAGGTCATCTGCATTCGCCTTCGCTGTTCTTCCTCCTCTCATCTGCCTTTGCCTTCGCCCTCCCTGTTCTCCTTCTAACGTTGTTGCACACGCCAGCGCTGCTGCACACGCAGATGCCACTGCACACGCCAACGAAGCTGCTCCTCGACTGCTGCTCGTCGACTCTCCTTCTCCTTCTCTGCTTGCCGACTCGCCTCCGGATTCTTCATCGGCATCCCTCCGACTGTGAGGAGCACAATGAAGGTCTATGCCGACGAACTGATGCCCAATAAAGGTCTATGGGAGCACAATGAAGCTCCTCTGAGAGCAGAGAGGAGGTGGCCAAGGGCTGGGAAGTGGGTAGCACAATAAAGGTCTATTGGTGCTCCAGCTATGATTCAATCCTTCTCAAAGAGGACTCGAGAATGTGAATATTGAGTTCAGGATGTCCGGTATTGTTCCAGGTATTGCTTTATTGTGAGTGCTACCTCTGAATAGGCTTTGCAAGTGAGATTCTTCCTAGAATAATTAGTCCCAAATGTGAACTATTGTTTGTTTGTTTATTTTTTTCTACTACCATTCATTAACCACAAGGAGGCCTAATTCAAACAAATTTTCATGGATTTTTGCATGCTCACAATGAGGTCGTATTCATTTCATTCCCGTGTCTTGAGCCGACATGACACTTTACAGCCATTGCCTTATTAATATGGCCAAACCCCGCATAATGAAATAGAATAATGAATCAAGCACTGTTAGTATTTTCTCTCTTTGTAAGAAAATGATTGGGCTTGATGTCTGTAATACCTAACTTGGGATTTGTTTTGAGATTTATGTAGGATGCATTTGATGTGTTTTAGTTATGAAGTTGTCGTTGGTGGTTTGTTCTTTTCATGGACCTTAAAATCATACTATATGCAGATCTATTTAGTGGATTATTAAATATTTTCTGGGTAATACACTTATTAATTTTATATTCTTACTTTAATTAAAGATTCATGTGAAGTTGCAGCCTCAGAACATTAACTGTGTTCCTCCAGTCAGTGGCATCATACCATTTTAAATAATTCCATTCTTGATTTCTTATTATAGGTATTTGTCTAAACTCGAGCAGTCATCTTTATTGTATAATGGATGTCAAAACTTTAAACAAGCGTTAGATTATGCACGAGAGCTTTGTGTTGTTATTTGACTTTGTTTTGAATTTACTCAAGGTTGAAAACTTTACTGGTAATTTTTTTATTGCCTTCATTTAATTACCACAACTGAATATTTTCATCATATTTTCATCATTTTATTGACAACACATTTAACTCTTTCTTTTTCATCAAAGAAAATTGATTTTGTTATTATTTTGAATATTCAAACCTCATGCGTATGTGTAATTCAATTCATGTATGCATTTAATTTGTGGCCTGGATGTTGTGGCATACACTAATGGCAATGATGTGCTCAGAAAATACTCCCCTTAAGGCCATGATAATATATAAAGCATACATCTAAACAAATATTAAAGAATATAATATAAGTATGCCGAAGTGGTTGTCAGGGCACAACAAGCCCGCCGTCTTGGGCCGGATATTGTCGCATTTGGCCTTAGGGGCGGAGCCCTGTGTCGGGCACTCCAAAAATTGAATATGTCTCAACTTATATGTAAACTCATTGTACGCAGCCCGCCGGGGGGCGGGCACAACCCGTCGGGGGGCGGCCGCAGCCCCGTGTCGGGCACTCGCATTGATGAGGGTGAAGCCAGCCGGGTGCGGGCGAAGCCCGCGGTCACGGGTCGGGTATTGTGGCGCGTAGCCATAGGGGCGGAGCCCCGTGTCGGACACTCGTATATATATATGAGGAGATATAATATATGGGCGTACGGGCGTACGGGCAAGGGTCAAAATGACCTCAAATCGAAAAGTGATCTACAGGAAAGGTGTAGATCTCGGCGAGACGAATAACTTTCATGTTAATCACTTTTTGATTTGGAGCCGTCTTGGCCCTCGATTTGGGCCCCGAAATCTGGGACGGCGAGATCGCTACTGTAGCCCTCTCGCCGCCCCAGATTTTGAGGCCCAAATCGAGGGCATAGACGGCTCCAAATTAAAAAGTGATCAACATAAAAGTTGTTCGTCTCGCCGAGATCTACAACTTTCATGTTGATCACTTTTCGATTTGAGACCATCATGACCCCCAAAAATCCTTGCTCGTACGCTCGCATGCAAGCTTGCCCGCATATTATATCTCCCTTAATAATAAAATAATAATAAATATAAATATATTACAAGAATAATAATAATAATAAGGTTCAGTTTTACTTAGATTCGATCCAGATAGAATCTAAAAATTTTGAAATCGTTCAGACATTCACATTGTAGTTGCCGTTCCAGTTTCGAAAAAGTAATATAATGATAGAATCGCACGCAAATCATTATTGTTTACGCTTTCAAAATTCAAAATGAATAATCTGTGAACCATTCAATCCGATTCTTTGGGATTCCGAAAGCCCAATTCTCTTTATATTTTAGGTTTTAAGTGACAACTCTCACCTCACCAATTTTGGCAAATTTCAGCCAGCCAGGATAGGAGAATTAACTGCCACTCCCCCTTTCGCTCCCCGTCGATCCTCCTCACCGTCCCGGTCTTCGCCTTCACCTCCCCCATTCCCATTTTAACGGAAGAAGGAGAACGAGCGAGGAAGAGGGGCGCACACGCCGAAACGCGGCCTCCGATGAGAAGGACGACGAGCTTGTCGGATCTCTCGCCGGCGAGCACTCAGCAGCCGATCTTCCCGACTAGGGCAAATGCTAGCAGAATGGAAGCGAATCCGCCGGTGCAAGAGAGGAAAAGGGTGAAAAGAAGGCATTCAACAGATCTGTCGTGGGTGGATGCCTCCCATTTCCTCAATTGCTGCGGCCTCTGCAAACGCGCCATCGGCCCCGGCTGCGACACCTTCATGTACAGGTATTGTTCGAAGAATTTGAAATTATGTATACATTTTGAGAAGATGTGTAAATCCTGAGATATGGATCTCGTAACCTCTCCTCTTTTCAGGCATTTTTTCTTCTTCTTTTTCCTTCGTTTGTGCACGTTCCTCTAAACAATAGATTAATTTCATGTACGATTGAAGCTTATCATGGCGTTGTAATCGAAGATCGAGCAAGATCTTCTGAGGTCCTGCAACAATTGAAATCCATAATTGTCCGGTCGATTCTATCAAGGGCATTGATGGATTATACGATCAATTGAAAAGGAAGTAATTAGATCGGTTACAAAGGGGCTAAGGTGTATGCGGTAATTACATATTATTGATTTTTGATTAGAATCAAAGGCGTCTGAACATGTTGAAAATGGAAGCAAGTTCTTTTCTGATAAGGAAATCTCACCTGGAGCAAACTTCTTGATCAAAATATTGGATCCACCATTGATGAGTTGTTGTATACTTTGTGCAGGGGCGAAGTCGCGTTCTGCAGCCAGGAATGCAGGGAGCGTCAGATCGTAGAAGAATTGAGGAAGATGAGGAAGAAGCGGTCGTTGTCATCGATGAAGAAACCAAACCTGCTGCCGCCCCTCCGGCGATCTGGAGCTGCTGTCAAGGCCGACTCTGTGGCTGCTTGTTACTTGTTGGGCCGATGACTTCCACTCATGCCTACAGTTTTCTACATATATATAACATGGGGTGTTGCCCTCTTCTTATTTTCTCGAATCTTTCCTTCTAAAGAAATTGTTCAGACTTCATCTGAAATGAATTCCACATAATTAAGGTCTGTTTGGCTGCCTTTGGCATGTGTGATAGTCGTGAATGCGATGATTACGAAGGCTTCGTTTGGTTTAGCGTTTCGCCATTTTTGTTTGGAGTAAATGCCGTCGGACGGTGGGTAAACAAACGGCCGGCGGCAGCGTTTGCTCTGTTTGCACCCGCAGCAAGGAGGAAGCGGCCCCTATCCGTTCGGTTTTGATCCCCACCTCTCCCCCTCCGGTTCAAAAGTGAAGTTTCGATCTACCGGATACACCTGCCACCGCCGAACCAAATATAGCCGAAATGTCCTTTATTTTGTGTAGCGTTTCTGTTCTTATAAATTTGAACAAAAACGTCACCATTTTGAAATATGTGTTTGAGATGATAGAATGTATACTGTCGTCGAAAAAAAAAACTCCTTAGGTTAGGTGAGATGTTCATGAACAACGGTTTGTAACATTTGTGTTTACAACCGTAACCAACGTACCAAACGGGTCCTTAGTTCTTTATGATATTCTAGTATGCTCACATTTAAGCGTATTTAACTTATTATAAGGGTAGTCTAGTACGGAGAAACCTCTTGCTTTGCGTGATAGTAACATCGTTCGCCTTCCCTGGTGGGTAGCATGCGTCGATGAACAAGCCTCAGACCCGCTTGATGGGATCGTTGTCGTCGTTGAGCATTGGAGCAGAAGAGCGATGTGAGTACTATTGCGCAGGGCAATGAGGTTCTAGCTCATGTCAGATTGCTCTCATAATTTAAATTTTCATGCTCAGTAACTTTTATGGCCCCGGCGCACAAACATTTTGTTTGGCATGCATTCAAAAAAATTCATAACCCAATTTATAAAAATGTATATGACATGCAAATGAATCTAAACCCTAAATTTAAGTTGTCAAAAGAATATCTTTGGACAACGTAAGATCCGACTGCAATTTACGATCCCCAACCGAGAGTAGTAACAACCGATCACCGACCGAGAGAAGCAATCGCCGATCATTGATCAAGAATAAGATTGCAACTATGGTGTTGACCCGACTAGAACCGAAAAAAAAGTAAATTCACTTTGCACAGATGCACGTGCATAGTAGACCGATCACATGAGTGTCGAACATGGGGCTTCGCCCCTATGACCAATCGCGACAGTACCTCGATTGTGATAGGTTTGGGGCTTTGCCCCTACCAATTATTTAATGCAGCTTAAAATAAATACAATATTAATTAATATTGGTTTTATAGTAGCTCCTCAAAAATACCGATGATATGCCTATTGACAAACTTTCTCAATTGGCCGCTGACATGCTGGTAAGCAAGGTAAGTGCAAGGAAATAAAAAATCGCTTTGTAGATTATGACTAATATTTATATTTAAATATTCTTTGGATAAATAAGAGCGCGAGGAAGACAAATCAAAAGACTTATCTATTGTACAAGAGTTTTTAAATCGAGCTAAAAATTTTATAGAAATATTATGTTGCGATGTATGGTTTATTCTTTTTTACATTTTCAAATGCTCAATCCCCTATAAAGAGGTAACAAAATAAATGCTATTATAAATCCATAGAAGAAAGTAAAAGTATAATGCAAATTGTGACGGTTGATGAAATAGACGGGCCGTTACATTGCTAAAACCATTCACGAAAAAGTTGAGATAACGATTCTTCAAATTAGAACCAAATCCTTAATTGTTTGAATGAATTTTGTTCGAGTATAATTTTTGAATCTGTCGTGTGTCAACAAGAATCAAAGCTAATTTATTCACTGGTGGTTCATTCCGATTCTAAACGGTTCTGATTGATTCAAATTTGGTTGTATTATATGACACTTTAGAACATTTAAAATCTCGTAGCACCGACATCTTTGAGCATATAACCAACTCTCAAATTGCGCATTGCAAACAACAAACATCTAAGATCAAATCACCTTCTACAAGTGCTTTAAAGATCAAAAACATGATTATCAACATAAGATGTTATTTAACTACATGACGTTTAGTTCAGAGACATCTATAATGTTATGCAATATCATTTAAAACGCCAAACAATTGGTTTGTAGACACATTTATATAATATATTATAAATGACTAATATGTCCAATTTGATTTACATTATGTCACAATTTTCTAAGAACAATATAATTATGTACATATAACACTAATATATTTAAAGAAGCATGCAAAGATTAACAACAACAATGTACTAAACAATCATTAGAGAGAAATGCACAACAAAACCTGTGCTTTCATTATTTTAATTCAATAAAGTGTAGTTATTAAATAAAAATTTCTGAATATTCAAAATCAATTTTCTAAGAATTTCAGTTATTTGTGTTTTTCTATTCAATATACTTAGTATCCCAAAAAAATATTGGCACTAAAACAATACATAGAAGTAATGAGATCAAAGACCAACAATTCTGCGAAAACGTGATGCACCTTTTGTAATCTCTAACCAGATTTAAGATGCAGGAGGAGGAAGGGATCAGAGATGCAGATGGAGGGAGCGAGAAAGGGAAAATGTGCTACTTTATCGAGAAGGAGAAAGCTTGATCGTCAGCTTCGGGTAAGGCTTCGTCCTCAGGCGAAGACTTCGACTGCCTCTTTGGAGTCGAGGAGGCTTGATCGCCGACTTCGGGTAAGGCTCTGCCGCTCCAATCGCCGTCCAAGTCGAGGAAGAGGAAGATGCTAACAGTTGAGGGCTTAATCTAGGATGTCACGAGGTGTTTTGACTTTGATAGAAAAGATTTGCCGACGGGATATGTGCTGGTATGAAAGGACCACTTGAATAATGATATTATATATTATATTATTATATGTATTGGGTTGTTTTTGAGAAATCGGCATGACTTCGTTCTGGCTGGACCGATCCGGAGGCAAGCTGTTCGGGAAACCAACACAAGCTTCCTTTAACGACGGCCTGCGTGAAAAGGAGCAAATCAGCCGTTTTCGGCTGGCCCCGCAAGCACCTGTCGACCGTTGTCACCGTCCGTTTTCTCACTCCTTCCCGACGTTTCACTGGGCTGGTTTCTCAAACACAACCTTAATATTTTTTGTTAGGTTATTTTATTATATGTCTGCACGTGTCGACGCCGAATCGAATAGGTTTTCGGGTTTCGTGTCACTCTAGGGTTTGGCCCTAAGCTGGAAGTACTATATATACCCTATTCCATACTTAGATAGGGCATTGTAGAATACTTTGAGCGCATAATCCCTATCATTCTCAAAGTAACGTGCCTAGGGTTTCCGCTCCGGTTCTACGCGCTCTGCTCCCGTGCGATTTCGAGAATCCACAGCCGCACGCCGCTCTGCAATTTTCGCGTTTTCCGTCGTCTGGTGCAGCGATCCGCCGCTCTCCATCTGCGTTCTTCGCGATTCCGGGGAGGAAGGACGCCGATCTCGCGATTCCGCCGAAGTCCGCTCCCGCTCTTCGTTGGCGAGTTCCGCCCGTCTCCAGATCGGAAATTAGCACCGCTGGTGGAGGCGATTTCGCGAATCCGCCGTTCCGCTGCTCCTGTGTTCAGCGATTTCCCGATCGCAAGGCTCGTCTCGGCGATTGCTGATTCCGCCGTGGATCTAGCCTTTCTTCCTTACTGTGATCCAGTCAGCGTTCGTTCTTCTAAGTGCCCGTGGATCACCGAAAAGAAGGAATCGCGGATCTGCGCCAGTAGATCTTCTTCGTTTCTAGCTGTCTGCAAGGATTCCTATTTGTTATTCTATTGCTGATATATAAAAGGAGCAGCAGATTTGTTGAAGTTCCTAGATCCTTGTGCTGCTCTTAGTGATCTGAGAGTGGAAGAAGGATTTTTCTGTGCTTAATTTCCACACCAGTCTTGAAGCCAAATTTCAAATCAAGAAACTTCTTTCTGTGGAGATCTACCATCAATTTGTGCAGTGGAGTACATTTCTAATTGAGAAAAAAAAAACTCCAGTGGAATCAAGATCTACTATTGATCGGATTGATCTACAGTGTGAAGAAGTTTTCAGTCGGAGTGGAGGAGCAAATCTTATTTCTGGATTGGATCCGAAGACTGGCGCCTTATCTCCGCGCGGCTCAGGTGACTTCTTTCTGGTTTTTACTATTATAGCTTTAGCGAGATGTCGAAGATTACCTCCTACGACATCGTCAAGCTTCAGTCGTTCGATCTGTCCGACTTCCACGCTTGGAAGCTGCACGTCCAACTTGGTATGAAGGAACGTGAGATCTTCTACACGGTCCTGAGTGATTTTGCCACTACCGAAGAGGACGTGAGCGAACTTCAGTGGAAAAAAGACGAAGACTTCTGCAGGGACTACCTCCTAAATTCACTGAACCCTAGACTCGCCCTGACCTACAGCAGTCATAAGACTGCAAAGGAGATTTGGGACCGCTTGAATGCGCACTTCCAGAAGGAAGAGGGGTTGTCGAGGACTCTCCTTGGCGAGAGACTCTTCACTTCTAAGTTTAATTTAAACTCGTCAATCACCTCTCAAATAATTGAACTGGAGAGTCTGCGTCTCAAGCTGGCGGACGATAAGTCCGATATCTCGGATAATCTCTTTGTTTGTCTGATACTTAGCAAGCTACCTCCTGAGTGGTTGACCTTCAAGACTGAAATGCACAGACTGAAGGAAAAGATCGCATTGGATGAACTCAAAAGGTTCATTCATATCGAGGATCAAAACATAGCTGGTAAGAGCCTGGAACAAGTTAGCCAGTCCTCGCAGGCTGTTAACTTCGTTTCTCGACCCAGCAAGCCTCGAAGGAAGCCACCAGCACCTAAAGGTGAACCCTCTATACAGTTGGCGCCTAAAAAGCCTTCTTTCAAAAGGAAGAGGGGCAAGTGCCACAACTGCGGCAAGTGGGGACACTGGGCGGCTGAGTGCAAGGCTCCGAAGAAGAAAAAGGAGGATGCCCCGCAAAATGTGGCGAACATGCTGGCTGATGCTTCAGATCCCAAGTCCTTTGTGGCTATGATCGGGAGCAGTCACCGCAGTTCGTCCTCTGAGTGGTGGCTTGATAGCGGTGCTACCTGTCATGTGACGAATGGCAGAGGTCTACTTGCTGAGGTCAAGGCGGTGCAGGAGAAGGTGGAGAACTGCAATGGAGGAGAGACCGAGGTGACCCATGCTGGGACAGCCGAGCTGGTCCTCTCATCAGGTAAAACTCTTTTTCTGCTTAATGTTAAAGTAGTTCCATCTTTAACTAAAAACTTGATTTCTATGAGTCTATTAGATAAGGCTGGGATGTCCTTCACAACTCAAAACGGTAGAATGACCTTAACGGTAAATTCACATTATTTTGGGTGTGCGTACCTGATCAACGGAATGTATAGACTTAGCTTAAATAACGATAGCATTAACCAAATAAGTTCGAACCTTATTGATCCTAAGTTGTTACATAACAGACTTGGACACGTGAACTATAGGAAAATGCTAGATCTAGCGAAGAGTCATAATATTCCCTTAGATCTGTCGATTCGATTTGACAAGTGCGAGGTGTGTGCTCAAACCAAAATCACTAGGAAGCCATTTAAATCGGTTTCTAGGAGCACGAAACTTCTTGAGTTGATACATTCAGACCTCTGTGATTTTCGTAGCCACGTCACTAGAGGGGGAAGGAAGTATCTGATTACATTCATAGACGATTTTTCAAGATATTGTCATGTGTATCTGTTAAAATCGAAAGACGAAGCCTTTGAGACGTTTAAGACCTTTAAGTCTCGTGTAGAAAATCAGTTGAACCTGAAAATTAAGAGATTTAGAAGTGATCGGGGAGGAGAATATACTGTTTCTGGGTTCAAGGAATTTTGCGCCTCTGAGGGAATAATTCTTGAAACCACAGCTCCTTACTCACCCCAGTCAAATGGTGTTGCCGAGCGTAAGAATAGAACTTTGACAGAAATGTTGAACTCTATGCTCCTAACAGCTGGCATGCCTAATTCTTTTTGGGGAGAAGCAGTTCGTGCTGCAAATCACATTCTGAATAGAGTGCCTCATTCTCAGCTCACTGCTACCCCGTATGAGCTGTGGCACGGTCATCCTTGTAGATACGATACTCTAAAGACTTGGGGCTGTATCGCATATGTGCGATTACAAGACCTTAAGAGGCCTAAGGTGGGACCTAGGACGACCACATGCGTCTATTTAGGTAGTGCAGAAGATAGTGCAGCCGACAGATTTTTCGATCTATCCACGAATATCGTGATAGAGTCTAGAGATGCCATATTCTTTGAAGATAAATTTGTCAAGGATCATGGTTTGTCTGTTTCTGGGTCTAATGATATGATTTCAGAATCTATCGTAGAACCTGTAGCTGGCCCTTCTGGCACTGCTCCCCAACCTATAGAGGTGGAAAATGCTCCACTTAGAGCATCTACAAGAGAGAGAATCCCTAAGAACTTTGGTGAGAATTTCGTCACCTACCACTTAGAGGATGATCCATTCTCCTACCAGGAGGCAATGAGATCTAGAGATTCGTTGATGTGGGCAGAAGCCATTGATGATGAGATGGACTCGCTGTTGCATAACAATACTTGGCATCTAGTTGACTTGCCGAAAGACGCTAAAGTCCTAGGATGCAAGTGGGTGTTGAAGAAGAAACTACATAGTGATGGGTCTATAGCCAGGTATAAAACGCGTCTCGTAGCTAAAGGTTATAAACAACAGGGGGGAATAGACTACTTTGATGTTTATTCACATGTGTGTCACCTGTCGACTATCAGGATTCTTCTGGCCTTAGCGTCTATCGAGAACTTTATAGTTCATCAGATGGATGTGAAAACAGCCTTCTTAAATGGAGAGCTTGATGAAGAGATCTACATGGCACAACCTGAAGGTTATGTGCAGAAAGATCTAAAAGATAAAGTGTGCAAATTGGATAGATCAATCTATGGGCTTAAACAAGCGCCTAAGATATGACACATGAAGTTTGACCAGGTGGTAAAGAGCCTCGGATTTCAGTCCAGTCTCTCAAATAAATGCCTTTACCATCGCTCATTGTCGAATCTGACAGTCATCATATGCTTATATGTAGATGACATGTTGATTTTGGGGTCTAATCTTGCTGCAGTTAGGGATATTAAATCCACTCTGGCAGAAGTTTTTGATATGAAGGACCTTGGTCCTGTGGATACCCTATTAGGTATGAAGGTTAGAGTTGACAAGGGTCGGGTTACTCTTAGTCAGGCTCATTATATTGAGCAACTTCTTTCTACTTGGGGATATGATAACTGTAGGCCGATCGAGACGCCATTTGATCATAATGTGAAGTTGAGTCCTAACGTAGAGACCAGCATTGATCAAGTCAAATATTCCAAAATAATTGGTAGTCTCATGTATGCCACAAGTTGTACTAGACCAGACATTGCTTTTTCGGTTAGCATGCTGAGTCGTTTCACCAGTAATCCAGGCAAAGAGCATTGGGAAGCCCTAGATAGGCTGCTGAGGTACCTGAAAGGTACTAAAGATCATGCTCTGTGCTACACTGGTTACCCACCTTCTGTGGAGGGACATTCTGATGCGTCATGGTGTTCAGAAGTCGGGAACAGCAAGTCCACCAGTGGATACATATTCACTTTGGGTGGAGCTGCTATTACTTGGAAATCCAAAAGACAGACCTGTATAGCATTGTCGTCTATGGAAGCTGAGTTGTTTGTCTTAGCCTTGGCCGGTGAAGAGGCAGATTGGATCAGGAACTTGATTCTAGACATTCCCTTGTCTAAGTTACAAGTCAACTCATTGAGCTTGTATTGCGATAATCAAGCAGCAGTTCAAGTCGTTAAGAATACCCTCTATAATACTAAGAGGAGACATGTACGACTGAGACATGCCTTGTTGAATTATCTGAAAGAACAAGGAATCATCACTCTGATCGATGTACGTTCAAAGGATAACCTGGCTGATCCATTGACGAAAGGAATGCCAAAAGACCGTCTAATCAAAACTGTGGGGGAAATGGGACTAAAGGCGATTTAGTTCGGCCTTAGTTCAGCGATAGGTGATTCAGTTCAGCCTTTGTCCAGAAGTTTTGATTATTCCGATTTCCTTTGTCAAGCAAGCATGTTGTGTTCCGTTGATGCTCTTGGTTGCTGAGCTCGGATCTGGTAAGTTGTTTCATTCCAAACTTGATGCTAACAACTTCACCTGGATTCGGCTATTGCCTTGGAGGAGAGTGTTATTCCAAACTTGATAACACGATCTGACTTGGTCTTGTCTCTTCTTCTGGAGATTGGTTCCATTCCAAACTTGATGAGTTCCAATTAACTTTAGAAGGGCAGTAACCGTGACATTCCATATAGGGTCACAGATATAGCTGCGGTGTCCAGAAGTCTGAAATCGTTTCAGTTGAAACAGATATCAGGTTCTGAGGTAAAACTATAATACTCTGTGAACGTGTCCTCCCAGCCAAATTAAAATATTGAAATACTAAGTTCTCTTTTTGTAAGAACTAGATATTTGCAAATTTGCAAAGGATAGAATTCATTCTGAAATGAAATTCTCTGTTGAAATTGCAGGGGTTGCTGGGATAGGAGGAGCACTGGTTGATTGGGATCCAGATCAGGATGATCTTCTGGATGATGAGTTTTAGAGTATTTGTAGTTTGTCTTTTGCTACTTCTGTTCAGAGCATTGTTTAGCTCTTATCTTATGCACTGTTTGATTGGACTTTAGCTCTCTGTTTGTTTGAGACACCAGGCGTTTTGGGTCTGTGTCTTGTTGTACCTGAGACTATTCTGTGTTGCAGCTGAGTTTTCTGTTTTACTTATGCGTGCATACTATTCTGTGCTTAAGTCTAATTTGTTTGAAACAGGTGCTGAACACGGTTGTGTATGATTCACAGTTGGTTGAACGTTGCACAAACCACCCTCTATTCGAAGTCTGGGTTCACGGCGGACATAGGAGGAGATTGTTAGGTTATTTTATTATATGTCCGCACGTGTCGACGCCGACTCGAATAGGTTTTCGGGTTTCGTGTCACTCTAGGGTTTGGCCCTAAGCTGGAAGTACTATATATACCCTATTCCATACTTAGATAGGGCATTGTAGAATACTTTGAGCGCATAATCCCTATCATTTTTGATGCCAATAACAATGTAATTTTGAACCGGATCAACCTCTCGGTTCTTAGTTCTAAGTGACAAAAATGTTATTGCTTCTGTGTGTATGTTGGCAGGGAACAGGGTGGGGGGATAAAAAATATTATATAATAAAATAATAATAAACAATTTATGGTTAGGTACTGGTCCAATCAGGTTCGGATATCAGATCTAAATATTTTGAAATCTTTAAAGGCTTATATGTTGCGGTTTCGATTCAAATTCCGATCTGAATAAATCAGTTTACGATACAATGTGTGTCGGGACTCGATCTTTCCGGCTCATGCATTTGTTTCTCTACACACATTTCTCTTTGTTAGTAAGTGAATGTAAGAGCCATCCACCACCTTCGTTGATGGCGGAGATCCCCTTCACAATCATATACTCTCCCGTCTTCAAACACCCAACGCAGCCAACAACCGCCCAAACCTACAGGCTTGCCTCCGCTCTTCGCATCGAAGACGGCAAAGTGATCCTTAAACCATCTTTGTTACTGAGAGGCATACAGCTCCTCCACCCCAGGGGCGGATCCGGACGTGGGCCAAAGAAGGGACACTGAGTGGCGGAGCCAGAAATATTGAAGCGTGGGGGCACAAGATACTTAGAATCAGGAGTCGGGAGAAAATGACGCGGCCCGCGGGGTCGACTCCAGACTTAGTGTTTTGGGAACTCGGCTGCGGACCTGCGGTTCACTGAACTGGACCAAAAAATGCGTGGGGGCACGGGCCCCCACAGGTCCCTACGTAGCTCCGCCCCTGGGGGCACTGTCATCCTCATTTTTTGTGTTGTTATACGCAAATCAAAATTTACCTATCCGGAGATCAAATTTGACTATTCAAAAATCATTTTCAGCTAAGTGCACCCCAAAATTAATTTTCAACTCGCAGCCTGCCTACTCACCCCCGCTAAACATAACAATTTATCTACTATTGTGTATAATTTTTTTGTGCATAATTTTTTTGGCACCCTATTTATAATTGCCTGATTTTCTAATTTTCTGAAATTTTTAGGCACATTTCTCTCATCTAACATCACGATGCTCATGCACATCAAATCATTGGTTCCTGTTAAAGCAATATGATTCATCGAAATAGTGTCGTATTTGATAATACTGACAATATTTTTACTGCACTGTTCCGCAAAAGAAATCCACCATAGAGTACCGCAGTATCGTGTGGTTGTATTTAGGATCTGTTTAAGGGGTCGTAACCGCTTATAGGGTGAAAATAAGTCCCCAGTAGGATAAAAACACCTAAAATTGGTGATTGTTAACCGCAACCCGTTATTTTGCTAGTCGCACCCCAAAATCTCCCAATTTTTCACGTATTTTCGAAATACTCCTTGTACATGCAATATCAGGAAAGTGTTCAACACAAAAGTTGTAGATATCGACGAGATCTACAACTTTTGTGTTGACCACTTTTCCTAAAAATGCATGAACAAGACGTACTTTGGAAATATGCCCAGGTTTTGCGTCTTTTCGAAATTCGCCTTGTACATGCAATTTCAGGAAAAATGTTCAACGCGAAAGCTGTAGATCTCGCCGATATCTACAACTTTCGCGCTGAACAATTTTCCTTAAATTGCAGGTGCAAGGCGTATTTCAAAAAAACTGGGGCAAATATTTCATCGTAGTCGATGAAAAATCAGAAGATTTTGGGGTACGAATAGCCAATTACGGTTTGCGGTTAACAATCGCCCTAAAATTTTATAGTAATTGTTATGGACAAATCTATTTTGGATAGATACAAACCAACTTTTAAAATAAAAACTCTTAAGCAATTATTTTAAATTTTACGATAAAATTGATAGGGACAAATCATTTCCCCATCGTATCGACAGGAGCGAGCCATACGCGACGACACCGCCACCACCGCCGACTCCTCTCTCTTCGTCGCCGCCTACGCCGCTGCCGACGACACCTCCGCCAATGCCTATCGCAAGCCATACACGATGACACCTACCACACATCCTCGCTTATGACCACTGCGGGAGCTCCAGATTTATTTGCGTCGGACATTCTTGCTCATCTTCAGCTCCTTTGATCTGAAGGAAGCCATAGATTTAAACCTTTTTTTCGTATTTCCTGTTTTCATCATTTGTTTTCGTATTTCTCTTCAGCGAAGAAAAAGAACGTCGAAAAGTTGCACTAATCATTAAAAGATAATTTATACGATGAATTTGAATCTTTTATAATGTGTTAAATTTTATAATATTGTTGCTAAATTATTTGTTCATATTTTGCTAAAGAATTTTTTAAAAAATTTATATTAATTTGTACGTAACAATTTGATTTAGATATATAAATTTTTAATTTGCTCGTAAAATTAGTTTGCACATATACAAAATTAGTTTGCCACAACAACATCGATTTGATTTACAACTTTTATGTTCAACATTTTTCCTAAAAATGCATATATAATACGTACTTCGGAAATACATCAAGATTTCGCGTCATTTAGAAATACGTCTTGTACATGCATTTTTAGAAAAAATGTTCAACACGAAAGTTGTAGATCTACAATTTCTCTGTTGAACACTTTTTCTAAAAATGCATGCAGAAGTCTAAAAGACGTATGTCTAAAAAGAATGAAAAATTAGGATAAAATACCATGTGACTAGCCAAATGCCCTTAACAGCTCTCTTTATTTATCCAATTTTCCAGTCCCTCGATATCTTCTCCACCGCCGGTACTTCCGTCCCCCTCCGTTTTACTTGCTGAGCTTATGGATCGCCCTTCGCTGCGCCTCTTCTCATCGTGCGTGTTATTAGCTGGGCTAACTTTGATGGCTTCGGCAGAATACTCCGATGGAAGCTTTCTCTTCCGCTTTGAAGATGACGAGGAGACGACGAGGAGCCTTTCGGTAGACTGCATGGAATCAAGGGATTCTGCTAATCGAGAAGTGTCGGAAGAAAGTGGGAAATGTTCTTATCTTGAGAGGAGAAGTCCCGCAGGCATCTGTACATCAGCAAAGAAAGAGCAAACCAATGTCGGGACGAATGTTTTTGTTCCTGGGAAGAAGATGACAGAAGGGGCTTACATGGAACCAAGAGAGGCTGTCCCAGAAGGTGCCATTTCTCTCTTATTGAATGCATCAATGGAATCGGATGGCTCTATTTGTGAGCAGAAATTGATTGCTGTTGAATGCTGTGTAACTTCCCAATCTGAAAAGCTGCACGATGGTGAGAGGGAGATCGATGTGGTGTCTCTGCAGTCTGATGAAGTTCTACAGGATGTTGAATGGGAGCAGAATGAAGATGAATTTCTACCAGTAAGTGACATTGTGATTGAAGAAAGATCAAATCATGATATTCTTATCACCAGTGGAAGTTTTGGGGAAATTAGTAGTGCTTTGGAGGATTCTATTTCACATGACAAAGAGGAGGAGGAGCAAGCAATTATGGTAGCATCATCAGAGGTGCATTTATCTTTATTATTTCTTCACCATGGTGGTGTTATTTATATGCCTTTATATATTTCTCATTATTAAAAAAATAAATTTTCTGATGCTCCTATGCAGTAGAGACATAACAGTGTTGTATGTGGATAGATTTCTGTGTTTGTCACTGAGTTTTATTTTTATTTTTACCCATCTTTCAATTTCTTGGAGAATGATTCAAAAATTTCATCTGATACATGTTCACACACACACTACAAAGCATTTATTATAAGTAAATGGGTTATTGTAACATTTTTGCTGGCAGACACTGTGAACTCTTGATAATGTGCTTTGATGCTAGTCTAACTATAATCAGTAATTGTTTGATAGAAGTCCAATACTTTACTTGTTCTAACAATACTGTCTTTCAGACTTTGAATACTGAAGAAAGTATGCAGATTGATGAGAAATCAACAAGTGAAGAAACCAAACAGTTTGATGGGATACTTATTTCTGAAGAAACCAAGCAGATTGATGGGATATATATTTATGAAGAAATTCAGAATATTGATGAGATTCCTGAATTAGCTGAACTGGATCAACCTTCTTTAATCAAATCAAGGTGATGTGATTTTTTTTTCAATTAAACTAATAGATTACCAGCAGCCCAAATTGATAATAATGCCAACATTTTAAGTTGTAACTTATTGCAAGCTTATACTTTATGGTACTGCTTATCTCAATTCTCAAGTTATATTTGGTTTTCTGCAATTATGTTATTTATCCTTTTAAGCTATTCGGGCATATAAATTTGCTCTTCGCTCTTTATCGTGGCAATTCTAGTGTTTATTGGAATCTATACTTCTATTGAAAGAGAAATAGAGATGATTAATAATGTAGCCAAAATTGTTGAAGACATGTAATGTTACTAAAACATTTGAAGTTCACCATAATTTCTATAATTACATGAGATATGGAGTTAATGACTTTAAAAAAGTTATGAAATTTTAACTTCATAATGGGGACACACGCTCTCACACTTACAAACGCGAGCATGTGCGCACGTTGACACATGCACACACACTGCCTAAACATAAATTCAGAAATGTTGATCAATGAGAACCAACGACCAGCACATTGAGCTCTTGACCGTAGCTGCCAATCTCGCACGTAGATATTATTACAGGCACCTACTTAATAAAGTAAATACCAATGATATCAGCCTTTCCTGATTTTGACTAGTTGGAGTTCATAAATATAATCAAGTTTCTATATCTCAGGAAAAGTAACCTCCTTGACGTAAAGAGTGCAGTAGTTCTCAACACACACTTCAATATTAGCCTTCATCGCTTGGAATCTTAGCAAGTCATCTCCATACGCCTACTCGACAAAGCTAATTAATAGTGGTACTTGACGGAGCTACTTGGCAGAACTATTTGTTGGACTCTTCGTTTCGCAACAACATATCTCTACAGAAGCATCTTTGGGTGCGATATCGACAATAGACTCATGTTTATAGAAATATTGCATAATTTAATCATAATTAAAATTTAATAATTACCAAGAGGATGATTAAATATTGACAATAAAGATGCAATTTAAAGAAAATGTTTAAAGGAGAATAATCATTTCTTAACAACATAAATCAATATAATCTATTTCAGTAAAATACTAAAATAATTCTAATCTTGTATACCATCAAGTTCCCTAGTTTTCAAATAGCTATACTATGATGATTTAAAATAGCTATACTAAGATCATTCAGAGATGTAAAGTTTGTGAAACTCATCCTCAGGATGAAAAGATGAAGAGGAAGAACATAACATCATCAATGAAAAAATGCTCAGTACTATGTTATGGGCTCACTGTTGAACGTTGGTAAATGTCGGAGGAGCAGCCAGAGGCAGAGGATACTATGGATGGGAACTCAGTGAGCTCGTAACATACAAATTACTTGCGACCAAAGTTAAAAAAGTAGTGCAATTAAACTCATCGGAAGAGTAAACTGAAATATCTAATCTAAGGTTTTTGTAAGACTACACAAAGAGTTTAGCTACCAAACGAGGTAGGCATATACATGGCATTTAGTGATTTAGCATATTAACAACAAACATGATTAACAACAAGGAGGCAAGCTGTGCTTTAGATCAAATAAACTTAACATAAATTTAAAGATAACATAAGCAAGTACGAGATGAGTGAGAGGTATACCCCAAGGTCACATATGCAATGGAAGATCCAATCCTTTGTAGGCTCAATTGCTGTGTAGGGATACGTTGATTGTGAGAGGCTGATGGTAGAAGCATTGTTGAATATTCCATGGAATTGGCTTTTTTGTGGGGGGTGTGGTGGGTGGGATGGGGGGAGGCGGGGGATTTTTTGTTTGTTGTGGAGTGAGGGAAATTCTTTGAGCTTGGGAATGATCGGTGAGGTGATTAGTGGGTGAGGGAAGGGTTGGATAGTGGTCGGATGAGGCTTGAAGACAACAGGAGGTGGAATTAGGAGTTCCTCGTCATTAGACAATAACTTTAAGTATTATGGAGAATGACGTCGCAAAGTTGAGGATGGACGAGGACATGTGAATAATTAAATAGCATGCGGTGGAGACTGCAAAATTCCAAAAGATCTTAGGAACCTGCATTTAAAACATAAGAAAACGGGCAACCTCAAAGAGGCGACAGTTCTTCAGCTTGACTACACCATTTTGTTGTGTTGTATATGCTCAAGAGGTTTGGTGGATAATCCCCAATGTATTGCAAGTTTCCTGCAATTCATGACTCGTATATTCGCGCGCATTATCAGTTCGAAGCATTTTAATTGAGCAGGGGAGCCAAGGGAGAAACAGGAAACGACAGTGGCGGTTGATGGTGGGGAGGCCAGATCGAGGACAGTGGAGCTGAGTAGACTTCTTCGTTGAGCTACCAAGCCTGCTCCATGGTGCGGGAAAGAGTAAACTGGATGTGTACTCGAAGGCGCGCCCGGAGGTGGGGTTGCAGACTCGCCAGAAAATACCCCAGGTAGAGGTCAGAGCTAGGTCGGGTACGTGTGTAGCGACCGCGACGAACTCATCGATGTAGGTGGCCACAGTGTTGGACTGACGGACGGAGCTGAGGCGCTCAAAGGCATTACCTATCTGACGGGTATCGTAGTGGCGAAGGAGTTCCTCTTCCAGCGCTGGCCAGTTGATGTCAAGAACCTGCTGGCGCATCCAATGCACCCATTGGAGCGCTGAACTCTCCATATAGATAGTGGTTATGTACAACCCCGTATTCGCGAATAGTGGGCCCCAAACAAGGCATGCGCGTTTTTAAGCTTTTTGGGAGTTTTGCACTCCAGGAGGCCAATTTTGGGTGGACATGTAGAATATACTAGTAGGGGGAGAAAATATTTCTCCCCCCCCCCCAAGGCCCCCTTGAAGAGTGGGCCAGGCCGCCCGAGCTCGCCCAGCCCCAGGCCGCCGAGCTCACCCAGCCTCAGGCCGCCCGAGCTCCCCCAGCCCCCAGGCCGCCGAGCTCACCCAGCCCCCAGGCCGCCGAGCTCACCCAGCCCCCAGGCCGCCAAGCTCACCCAGCCCCAGACCGCCGAGCTCCCCCAGCCCCAGGCCGCCGAGCTCCCCCAGCCCCAGGCCGCCGAGCTCCCCCAGCCCCCAGGCCGCCGAGCTCACCCAGCCCCCAGGCCGCCGAGCTCACCCAGCCCCCAGGCCGCCGAGCTCACCCAGCCCCAGGCCGCCGAGCTCACCCAGCCCCAGGCCGCCGAGCTCACCCAGCCCCAGGCCGCCGAGCTCACCCAGCCCCAGGCCGCCGAGCTCACCCAGCCCCTGGCCGCAGAGCTCACCCAGCCCCAGGCCGCCGAGCTCACCCAAGCCGCCTGCTCGCCCGGCTCGAGGGGCTTCCCCTGGTGGACTGCATTTAGCTGTTTAGAACAACGGGATTTGGCTGTTGGCAGACCAATTTGGGGGCATTTCAGTAATTTCAGAGCAGCGGAGGTTGGTTATTTGCAGGCCATTCCCAGAAAACTATAAATAGGCCCTTAGGGGTGTCTTGGAGAGCATCACTTCATCACTTCTTGCACTCTCTCTTCATCCTCCAAGGCACCCTAGCTCAGCATTGGCTAGGGAGGGGGAGACCTCAAAGGTCTTCTGGGTGTGAGGTGGGACCTCCACGCTAGAGCCGAGGGTCTGTTCCTAGTTTCCTGAGCCTTTGGTCCGTGACATCCCCCTGAGTGTAGTAGGTGTGAGGTCACCCCTTTCAAGGGACCCCGAACTCCACGAGAGACCAAGTTTTTGGTTTCAACAGGTTAGGGGGACCTTCTGGTTGGCAGGGGTGAGCTGAAGGTCGAAGAACTTCTCGACACGGACGAGCCAACCAAGAGGGTCGGTGCCGTCGAACACACGAATCTCGATCCGACGGAGATTAGCCAGGTTGATGTCTGCAACGGGGTGCAAAAACCCCATGTAATCCGGAACGGCCTGAGGTGGCGGCGGCAGAGGATCCAATGGGCGGTTTACCTCTTGGTGGAAGCAGCGAGCAAAAGCTCGGTGGATCAAGGAGGGCGACGCCAACACGACGTACTTCCACTCTATGGCCTCTAATCGTCGCCGTGCTAATAGGATTCTCCAGCTAACCTATGGGGAGGAGGATCCGGTTGAAGACCCAGCTCAGATCGAGCGGGCCTTTATGGACTTCTTCTCTAACAAATGGACTGGTGAAGCTCTGGCTTTATCTGGATGGCCTGCGCTCCCCCAGTTCCAATTGGTGCCACCGGCGGCGGCATCCCTTCTTGCTGCGGATATCTCGGACGAGGAAATATGGGCTGCCATCCGTGACCTGAAGCCAAACCGTTCTCCCGGCCGCGACGGTATGACAGCTTCTTTTCTCCATTCATTTTGGCTAACTATCAAGAAGGATGTGTGCAGCGCCCTTCAGGAGTTCTTCCGGACGGGCCTAATGCCTCCCGAGTGGAAGGAGACGCTTGTCGTGCTTATCCCAAAGGTCCCTAATGCCGCTCAACCGGATAAATTCCGACCGATTAGCTTGTGCCAAACAATCTACAAGGTTGCGGCCAAGGTTCTGATCCGCCGCCTGCATCCGCTCCTCCCATCCTTGGTTTCTCCGGAGCAAGGTGCTTTTGTCTTGGGCCGCTCCATCTCGCACCATTGCCTCCTTGCCCAGGAAATAATGCACAAGTTCAAGGTCTCCACTGCTCGGTCCGGCTTTATGGCTATCAAGATCGACATGGCTCAGGCCTATGATAAAATGGCTTGGGGCACTTTGCAACGAGTCCTCCTGCTGTTTGGGCTTCCTGTTCGGTTCATCAACTGGATCCTTCAGTGCGTTATGCACCCACGATTTGCTCTCCTCATCAACGACAAGCAGACTTCATGGATCGAGGCCACCTGCGGGTTCCGACAAGGCTGTCCCCTCTCGTCGTATGCCTTTATTCTCTGCTCCGAGCTTCTGTCTCGTGCACTCCAACTCCAGGGTCACTCCATCGGCATCTCCTTGTCCCCGACTGGCCCCCGCATTTCCCACCTCTTATACGCTGATGATATCCTCCTCGTTGGTGCCGCTTCCTTGACCGCTCTCGGGGCCATCCGGTCCACCCTTGAAAATTATTGTAAATGGACGGGCCAGTGCATCAACTTGAGCAAGTCCATGGTGATGTTCAGCAAGGCCACGCCATCTTGGAAGGCTGACTGGATTGCTCGCTCGCTCGGCTTTCAACATGTCACGGAGATGCTCTACTTGGGGATTAAGCTCGCCATGCGGAAGCTCCGGGCGGCTGACTTCTCCGACCTCTTGATCCGCATTCGGTCTAAGGTTCGGGCTTGGGGTAATCGCCACCTGTCTCTTGCCGGGCGTGCAATCTTGATTGTCTCCGCTTTGCTGCCTTCAACCCAGTTCCAGCTCACGCATGCGGATGTTCCTCGCTCTGTCTCTCTCTCCATCGACAAGATTGCCCGGTTTTTTCTTTGGCAAAAGGACCGCAATACCCGTGGGATGCATTATGTTGATTGGCATACCGTGTGCTTGTCGACCTCTCATGGTGGCCTCGGCCTCCACAGCCTTGACAAATGGAGAGACCCTCTCCGCTCTCGGCACGCTTGGGATCTTCTTCAACCGTCGGCCAGCGTGTTTCACTCTATCGTTCGGCATCGGTACAACGACCGCCTTCTCAGGGGCACTCCTCGGCGCGGGGACTCGCCTGTTCTCCGCATCCTTCATGAGGGTATGGCGCACTTGGATCCTATTCTCCACTGGCGAATCGCGGATGGGGCTTCTATCTCGGTGCTCGGTCAGACCTGGCTCTTGGATTTGGTTTTTGCGCGGTGGCCCACTTTCATCAATTGTTGTGTGCTAGAGGGCTTTATGGTGGCGGACCTCCTTGACGATCACGGTGGTTGGAGTTTGGACTGCATCCGCTAGTTGTTTGGGGCTGAGCTGATCACTCTGATCCTTCAGGTCACCGTGGACCCGGATCTGCAGCAAGATACTCCTACCTTACTTCCGCGCTTCTCGGGGCGGACTGTGACGAGCCTCGCTTACACGGCCCTCTTCCCACCTCCATCGCAGGATGCGGGCTGGCTTAAGAAACTCCAGATGCGCCCCCGCAAGTGTTCCTTCTGGTGGCGTCTCTCCTTGGATGCTATTCCTACTCAGACTTGGTTGGCCCACCGCGGGATTGCGATTGAGACAAACTGCCCTTGGGGCTGCATCGCTCCTGAGTCGCGGGACCATCTGCTCGGCGAATGCAGCTGCCTCCAGGCTGTTGGGACGGCACTGCAGCGGTGGGGGCTGACCCTACCCCGTGTCTCTTTTTGGACCGCCCTCATGGATAGCCTCTCCAACTCGGCCTGCTCCAGCACGTTTACCCTTCTTGGCTTTGCGGTTTATCATTGTTGGCAGGCGCGCAACGACAGGATCCACCTCCATGAGTATGCCACTCCCACCCTTATTGCGACGCGGGTGTTGGAGTCCGCTTCTCGATCGGCGACCTTCCCCCACCCAGGCGAACTGGGACACCACCCGGCCCTCCCAGCCGCCTTCTACCCGGTGGTGCCCCCCCCCCCCCCCCGAGCTGGCTCAAGATCAACATCGACGACGCTCTTCTTTTTTCTCGCCAAGCCGGGGTGGGGATTGTGGCTCGTGACTCCTCTGGTACGGTCCACTTTACGGCCGGCCGATCGCTTTTGCAATGGGATCCGGGCCGAACGGAGATGGCGGCCCTGGATGGCATTCGGGACTACCTCACGGTTGACTGTTTTGATGTTTCAGGGGTGATTATTGAGGGTGACTGCCTCAACTTGATCAAGTATTGTCAACGCTGCTTTGACTCGCGGCTTTGGGATGCCCACTTCCCAGACGCTGATGTGTTGGGATTCCTTTTCGAGCTTCCTCGTGTCCTGCTCTGACATGTTCCGCGGGCGGCCAATCGGGTTGCGGTTGTTTGTTCGCACTATGCTATTTCCTGTACTTTCCAGTGGACATGTTCTGAGGACTTCCCGCCGGTTCTCTCTGAGGTTGTTCAGAGGGACCGAGAAAACATTCTTGTTTTTTGACCCGCTTTTGTGGTCCATTTTTCTCTTTTCTTTCTAATGCGAATGCAAGCTTCAAAAAAAAGGAGAGTGAGGTCCTCAAGCTAGCTTTGATTTGATTCGTATGATGGGAGTCAGCGAATGCAGCTTCTATAGAGGTGTCCTTGTCAGCGTGGAGGTCAATTGAACGCATTTGAGTCATGTAACTAAGATTCAGATGGTAGGGATGTAGTTGACGGGGAGAGGGGTTGCGCCTGAAGGCAACGAGGGATTCCAGAATGCTAAAAGGGGGATTGACAGCCTTCTGAATGTTGCAGAAGCTGTGGGAGGGTCGTTGGAAGGCAGAGAGAAGTGCAGGAGGCCAACAAAATGTCGATGGAGATGCTGCAGGCCTCCCTAAGGCAGCAGACGTCGTGGGAGGTGTGTCTGGATGGCGGAAAGGTGGTGACAGGGTGCTGGAGGCGAGGCGAGACGAACATGATCGGGATAGCAAAAACAAGTGTAATGCCTATAAGACGATTCGTCGAGCGCAAGATCACTAAAACGAGAGCAGAGTCGCGGGAGATGATGCGGGAGGCGAGTTGGCTGGAAGGAAGATGATCCTGTCATGCGGCGGAAAGGAGGGAGATCTCGACGTGAGGAAGATCCTAACATGTGGAGTCCTGACGTGCCGCTGGAAGGAAGAAGATTGATAAGTCTTTGAATGGAAGGTAAGACATGATTGTATTAAACAGAAACACAGATACAATCTGGAGCGAACTTCGGTCAAGATCAAGGAGGTTGGGTCCTCCAATGACCCCTCTCTCAAATGAGAGTCAAAACCTAAAGACAAAAGATGAACCAAACACTCTCATACCACCTACTTATATAGGGAGGGAGAGCTCACATAACCATAAACATAAAATAAGACTTAATTAATATTAATTAATTAATACTAATTAATTACACAAATTAATTAAGGAGGTTTCCATATGCGCGCTTTGGTCGTCCCGGCGATGGGTCGCTCCTCCGGCGGGTAACATTACGTCGGTCTTGTCATCAAGGCCGGGTCGTAATTCTTTATCGGGGTCTTTAAGAACGGTAACGACATACAACTTGTCGTCGTGGGGTAGCAAGAATTTGAATAAAATTGTCAAAATGATAAAAGGACGAGCGAGAAAAAAGGGGGCGGCCAAGGTTTTGTCTTGGAGTGGAGGGGGGTAGCTGGCAGTATGGGAGAGTGGGGACTTGAGTGAGGTGCACGTCGGGTCTGAAAAGGGGAAAGTAGGAAGATGAGGGGCTCGAGAAGGAAAAGAGTGGGGGCGGCACAAGCGATAGGGAAAGACGTCTGCGCGGGCGTCAGTTAAAGCTGCGGGGAATTCTCCTGGCGGAAGCAGCGGTGGGGGTGGCACTGTGTTGGGCGTGCACAGGTCGCGCGTTTCCGTTGCCCGAAGGGGCACGGGTTGGCGCAGGCAGACGTGGCGCTGGAAGTGCGGGCTAGTGTTGTCGCTCCCGAAAGCGGTGCGACAGTGGCGTTGGAGGGGAGGGCTTCCTCTGTGGCTGCTAGAAGTGGTGCGACAGCGACGTTGGAGGGGCGGGCTTCCTATGTGGCCGTCGGAAGCGGCGCAGAAAGGGCGCTGGTTGCTGGTGTTGGAGAAGTGCGGACTGCTGGGGGAAGCCGATCTAGCCCGTCGAGTCTATCGAGCTTGGCATGTAGGCAATGCGCCATGGCGAGGATGTCGGCGAGCATAACAGATTGTTGATCGAGTCGCGCGCAGATGGTGATGGCGGTGAGGCGGGTGTTCACTGTGGCTCGATCCCCGACGACTTGAAAAGAACAGACGGGGGCGGCAGGTCGGACCATTGATATTTTTTTGAATGGAAGGCGAGACATGATTGCATTAAACGGAAACACGGATACAATCCGGAGCAAACTCCGACCAAGATCAAGGAGGTTGGGTCTTCCAATGACCCCTCTCAAATGAGAGCCAAAACCCTAAAGACAAAAGATGAACCAAACACTCTCATATCACCTGAAGGGGGTGCTCACATAACCATAAACATAAAATAAGACTTAATTAATATTAATTAATTCATATTAATTAATTGATATCAATTAATTATACGAATTAATTAAGGAGATTTCCATATGCGCGCTATGGTCGTCCTTGCGATGGGTGGCTCCTCCGGCAATTGTGCGCGGGTAACAAAGATCCAAGCAAAAAGCGACAGAAACAACGTGTCAGTTGGAACATGGAAGAAATTCCAATTAGGGTTTCGTAGAAAACCCTAAATTAGGGACATATTGAACCAATTGATACGTCATAGTCGTATCAAAGATGAAGACTACAAATAATGATTTGCATCAAACAAAAAAAAGATACATTCAGGAGATAATTCTCGCCAAATATCCGGAGGCTGGGTCCTCCTCGACACTCCACTCTCCAAGAAAGCCAAAAGACTAATACTCATAGGATATAAAGAGACACTTTCACTCATATATATAGAGTGGGAAGGATACAAAGTATGACCATGCCCCTGCGGCTACATAGAGTAATGAAGATATCTGTGGTGGCCAGCATCGTATCACGCCATGTGTGCGAACGCTTAATGTGGAGGTCCACGAGCCGGCGAATTTAGCACCAAACAGAGGAAGGGATCGGTTCTGAGAGTTTTGAACGGAAGGGGGCGGCGAGTCATGATGTAAGAACACAAGTGGCGGCAAGTCCTGACAGCGTTTGGGAGACTATAAAAAGGAGTGGAGCATAGGTTATTTTGGACGCAGCTGAGCACAACAAAATATGTCGAGCTGCAGAGGCAGAGGCTACAGGTATCTTGAAAAAAACTCAAGCAGAAGAGAGCTCAATTTGCGAGGGCGGGAGCTCAATCATCGAGAGTTCTACGTTAGGAATCTAGTGGTTATGATAACATGTAGAAAAAAATGAAATACAAAGATCAAATAATTTTATTATTTCATATTAACTAAAAAATACAAGTCTGTACACATATATAATAGGAAGGAGGAGTGTTATCTTAACTCCATATCAAAATGTGGGATTAATCTGTACATGAAGGGAATCACTAATGGGCCAAAAAAGTGGGCCTATACATTGAGCTTATTTATAGTTCTTGTACAGACCTTGATAAATTTTTACGATGTTTTCTCCACATGCTTCTTTGCTGCTATGAAAGATATTCTCAATTTCTTAGTAAAACTTATGTTAGAGAGGCTGTTTATTAAACATTCTATCTTTTACGTTGATGATTTTTTGCGATGTTTTCCCTACATGCCCCTCTGCTCCAATGAGAAATGTTCTAATTTTCTTAATAAAACTTTTGTTGGAGAGGCTATTTATTTATTTCTTTTATGCTCTTCAAAGACTCCCAGTATCCTAAGTGGTTTTCTTGACATTGAATTTGCTATCACTTTTTTTTACAAAGTAGAAATGTGGCTACATCAGCACCGCAGCTTACAATTTCATCTGGAGCTGCATTGTTGCCTCATCCTTCTAAGGTATATCGATACTCTTTAACAACGTTACTCAAAAATTTTAAAGATAAAGTCTTAGAGGTTGCAATTTGTTTTATTTAATCTTAATAGCGATGTATTTGTTTCGTGTATTTAACATCTTTGATCTAGATTTGTGTTGTTACTGCGATTGTGTACGTTGTTTTTAATCATTAAAATGGATGAATTGTTATTTCTTGGAGGAGAATATAGACTGCTGATATAACTGTTGGGATCCAGATTCCCCGACTGAGTACCTATAAGGATCCAATGTGTGTAATTTAAATTTTAATGTGAAAAACCCAAACCTGCTCAAAAATCATGGGATGGAAAATATAGAAAAGTGCATCCGACTTCTGCAAACTTTCTCCCCTAATTCAAAAATGGATCTCTACAATTTGCAAAGAATAGAAAATACAATGGAGAAAAATATATATCACCGACGCAAAGAAATGTGGAGATGAACCTACACGGATTTCTCCAAATCTTCCTCAACACCTTGACTCTTGTTGTCTTCCTTCTCCTTCTATGGGGCAAATATCTACCTTTTTGTGAAGATTCACGTACTTTGGCAGTAATTGCTCCCAGAAACTTTTACAGTTTTGTCCCTTTGTGAAATCTCACGCCAATAGCCGTCAAAAAATTTCCTTCCTGAGAACTCATGCCAAACCATTACGCCTTTCTTTCTCTCCCGCTCGGCCCAATCCGTTCTTCAATGCCGAATGGAGAAGATCAAGAACAACACAAACCTCATATAGGTGCCGGCTCCCAATCAAAATAGGCAGTTACTCCCGTGTTCCAACTCCAAAGGGGCTGCTGCTGTTTGCTTGCTTTATTTTGAATGGATGGCCTGGAGAAAAGTAGCAGGCTCAAACAAACAGCTCCTTAGATTTATATATAATAAAACCTAAAACTATTATCAAATGAAGTGTCAAAGCTTTGACCGAGTCGTGGAGCAATTCATTAATGACCATATATTATACGAAATATGCATTTTATATGACCATCTCAACAATTGTGGCTACTGATTGCATGCTGTGCATTTTGTGGTCATTCAATATAATTTGGTCAATCCAAATGTACAATCCTGATCTTCAAAGAACTGTAATGATTTTGTACCCAAAAGGTGTCACCAACAGAGGCCCATGTAAGCATCCAAGGCTTAGAATTGATTGTGGAGTTTGGTGAATTCCCTGGCTAGATCAAGAGACAAAGCACATCAACCACAACAGGAAAAAGGGAAATAGCAATGGGTCGCCGAGACATTTCGGGCCATCTCAACACAATGCTTGTTGGAATAAATTGGTTGGAGGTGAATCCATGTGAAACAATGGTATGGTAGCTTAGGAGGCTACTTGATGCGGTGTAGGGACGACTCAAAGTGGATGCTCTAAATGCAGGCCTCTACGCAATGAAAATAGTATGCTAATGCAAAGAGCGATCCGCTCAAAATTACAGCTATAATTAATTATATTAAAGTTTGAAGAAGAATAAATGTTCACAAAATTTAATTAAGGAAAGCAAGAAATGTTCACAAACGAGCAAGGCGCAATTATTTCAAGCACGCACTGAATTAACCCTGCAAGTCATACAACCACCAATACTAATAACACCTAAAATAAACATCCACTACAGGGATAGTGTCAAATACACAACAATAGAAAATAATAGCTCCAAAATAACGAATTACGCCTGTAGGCGGTGTCAACTGAATGCTGATGGAGGGTGTCCGAAGTTGCTGCAGGGTGGGAAAATGTCGAGATGGGGTTTTTGTATGAGAAGAGGCTCGAGCATAGGGAATAGGGCAGAATAGAGGTGGATGGCTATTGAAGGAAATCGCAATGAGGGAGTGTTTGAGGACTGTGGTATGGGACGGGGCTTGGGGAAGAGTTGGTTGTAGGTTTGGACGAGGATGAGGGGGGATTTGGCTTCAGGAAGATGTAGGGCTGTAGTTTAGGGTTGGAAGGAGGATGACTGGATGGGGTTGAAGTGGATCCACGGTAGAAGGGAGATAGAATAGGAAGAGGGATCAGGAAGAAGGTTGGCTGGTTGTCGAAGAGGGAGGAGGAGGGGTCGAGGCTTTCAGCGGTGGAGGTTTGGGACTGGATGGAGGCCGACGGGATGGGGAGAAGCGGAGATTTTTGACTGGGGGACGCCGACGAGATGGGGAAGAGGCGGAGGTTTTCGACTGGGGGAGGCCGACTGGATTGGGAAGAAGCTGGAAAGAGGGAGGCGGAGGGGAAGAACTTGCCTGGAGTCGCACCAGGCGCCGGATGCCTTCTGGCGTCTCACCAGTAGGAAATAAGACCGGCGGTTGCAAATTCAATCGCAAACCTTCAATACCCCCACGCATGAACCACCTGCATATAAACATAACTGCAACATCACACCCATAAAATACACAAAACCACTTGAATCAGATGACTCAAACTATTTGGGCCGATCGGGCATCAAATACAACTCAAAATAAAAAAAAAGTAATACATGAACTCGACTCGGATCGACCGACTGGGTAGTGGATCACCGCCTCCTGCGTGAATACCCCTATGTCGGGCATTGCGCGTCATCACTACTTCTACAACCAGTGGATGCTTTGGCTAGATCGCAGAAGTCATGTGAGAAGGCATTGAGCGGAGGCTGTTGTGGAAGATTCAACGGGTGAAGCCTATAACAGGCTGCGAGAGATTGCAATCAATTGCGGGATGTGAGAAGTCACATGATTCGGGCGCGCGGTGTATTCTGATACCAAGTTAGAAGAAAGATAGATTTTTTAATAGGCGCAATGGTAAGTCGCCCGTGTATATATTGGTGAGGTATAAGAGAAAATAAATAAGTTCAAAATAATATGTAAATATTGAATAATAAAATTCAACCAGCTTCCCCTTGGTTTCGGTTAGAGAACCTCATAAGTTTGAAACAAATAATGGTTTAGGTTCAAGAAACAGAAAAGTTGGAAATAAATGGAGAAATAGGAAGAATAAGAAGATAGAGGAAAAATCCTGTGACTGCTGTTCTATCTAAAACAGCGGTAGCATAAATTTTTTAACAAATTGGTACACTTGCTGGAAGACACCATATTGAAGACACCATTTTTTTTAGAGAGATTTAGCTCTTTTCCCATGAGATTGAGTATTTATACTTGGATCGTGTTTTCTCGTGCTCCTTTTATTTGTGCATATATGCGACTTTTATGATGCGGGACAGGAGTCCACCTGCCCGCCACCTTGGCATCACCACCAAGGGGCCCACCTGGAGTCAGCACCAGGCGGCTTTATCAGGCCCGCGGGCCGTACACCCCAACCAGCTCTCCGCCATGGAATCACCACCATGCGGCAGGTTGTTGAGGCCGGGGCTCGATCCCCAGACCTCCTAGATAAGAGGCCTTCACCAGCGCTCTCATCACCAACTGATCCGCATCACTTGGTTTCTTCCCTTGATCTCTTTGATTACTTTGTGTGTTTATCATTTCCATAAATGTAAGGTGTTCTAAGTAAGACTGTAAGACTGATAAGTTGCAAAATATGAATATATTCTAGGATATCTATTTTGAATAATAATTTCTTCCAGGAATTGACAGGCGGGGAAGATGCTTTCTTTGTGGCATGCAACAAATGGTTTGGTGTAGCTGATGGAGTGGGTCAATGGTCACTTGAAGGCAGATCCCTAATAAATCCACTCTCTTTACATTTCAAGATCGGTTTCTCGTAATATTTCAATACTTCTATCTGATCATCGCAAATCCCCGTATTGATCCAGGAATTAATGCGGGATTGTATGCAAGGGAACTCATGGAGAACTGCGAGAAGATTATATCAGAATGCGCACGAAATTCTGAATATACGCCCAGCCAAGTACTAATTCAAAGTGCTTCAAAAGCACATTCTCCGGGCTCTTCTACTATTTTGGTTTGTTTCTTTGATGGCCAGGTTTGTATGGGAATAGACTTGATATAAGCATTGATGCATTTTTGCTTTCTGAATCTTTGGACAATTTGAATGTAATTTTTACAGGTACTTCATGCTGCAAACATTGGAGACTCAGGATTTATAGTGATAAGGGGCGCGCGTGTTATCAAAAGATCCTCCCCAATGGTGTATGGCTTTAACTTTCCCTTGCAAATTGAAAGTGGAGATGATCCCTCAAAGAATATTGAGGTGAATATTCAGTTTTCCTGGCCCTATTTGGTACTCCGTTTTTGATTCACCAAATCACAGAAATTAAGGCGCCGTTTGGGAGGACTTATTTTCACCGGTCAAGCGGTTGCGACCGTATGAACCGGACCTTAATTAAAGTCAAGTTCATGCGGTCGCAACCGCTTGACCGGTGAAAATAAGTCCCCCCAAACGGAGCGTAAAGTTCTTGGGAAACTCCATTTTTGAGCTCGCGGTGGAAAACGCCAAAATTCTCATTTTGAGCTCAATTTTCCACCGAAGAGTATGACCTTCATTTTTCACCGGAGCCATCGACGTCGGTCTCCCAAACGGGGCCCAAATTTTCTTCATTGCTGACAAGTCATGAGGATATATCATCCCCGCACAGGTTTATGAGGTTGAATTAGATGAAGAAGATGTGATTGTAACCGGCACAGATGGCCTGTTTGACAACTTATATGATCAGGAAATAGCCGACTCCGTGTCAAAATCGTTGCAGGCTAATCTCAATCCGGCTGTATGTCTCCCTAATCTTATTACTGAAACATTTGCTCGGACGTTTCTCACGCAATTTCTGCGGATTTCTGCAGCAAATTGCGGAGATTTTGGCTTTGCGGGCACAGAGGGTGGGGAGTTCCTCGACCGCAAGAAGCCCATTCGCCGACGCTGCTCATGCTGCTGGATATCCATCTTTCACCGGCGGAAAGCTTGATGATGTTACTGTCATCGTTTCCGTCGTTAAGAAATTGAAATGATTTCTTGCAGCTGCATAGTTTAAACAAAGGTATGGGAGGACTATATATCTGTATTATATAAGATAATCCAATGCAATATCATATTTTAGACTTTCCCATGCTCTTTCCTCTATTTTTTTTATATTTTCTGTCGAATTAGTTGCCTGCAGGACTGATCTGCAGAAGCCCCGCCCCGCCCCGCGGGTGTTTCTAATAATAAAGCAGCCATATTTTTTGGAATTGTGACAATGGGAAATAAATTTTCTTCAGCAAGGGCTGCTGAGAATGTGGAAGGAAAACAAAGATGCACTAACTTCTATAATTTTATGCATTAAAATACATATTTGAATGGTAATTTTCTATATGATTACTGAAGTATTTGTATTTGTAAATATTGTAAATGTGATGGATGCATATTTATTTATTTAAGGTCAGATTTTTTTGGTTGTTAAACACACAAGTCATATATATATTGGAAGGATATAATTTATACTATTTTTTACATTTGATTTGTGTCAATATCTAGATCAAGCACTTGTTTTTCTAAGTTCATTTTTTTGTGAAACTTTTACGCAAAAATGGTTTTCTCGTCCATGGGCTCAAATTTTATGCACGTGTGATCGTGTTAACACTACACACTTTGGAAAAAAAACAAATGGTCAGTTTGGCACGGCAGTTGCGAACAGTTATCCATTTGGCACGACATTTTTACTCTGGTGATTTTGGATCAAAGTACCAACGTCATCAAATATGTGTTTAACATAAGAACGATTATGACCGCCAGCAAGAAAAAAAAACAGTTTTGAACATAAAAATGAATAAAGTTTCTTAGGTGAAGTTGGGCATTTCTTAACTGCGGCATGTATGTCTGAATGTACGTAGAAGGGACTTGGGTTAGCAAAAAATGGATGGCTTTCAACAGAATTGGTGAATTAGCACAAGACAATATTTAGAAATGCTGGTGCAGGGTTATATCCAAGATGCAAGAAATATTTGAAGTTATTATTTATGATTCATTTTTATAAAATTATGTGTTTAGAGTTGAAGACTTTGTTGTGTTAACAAATTAATGAGGATGTTTGGTGTATTTTGTTATAAACAAAAATTGGTTCATGAGGTGCAATGATTGTAGATCAATTGGCTGGCCTCACCTTGTTGAGCTCGCATTGATCTACCATGGGGGTGGAATCCATCTTCTGACATTAAATTACTCTGTCTTTGCCTATAAATATTGTCGCATTGTAACGAGCGGGAGAGAGTTCACACATAGTGAAGGTCACCAATTTGACGGTTTGTCGCCTCATCTGCCTTCTTCTCAACTCTTCTTCTGAACTCACACAATGCTTGATCAGAGAGAGTTCTTATACACTTCTGAGTATCAAGCGGGATCTCCACAATGTAACACAATCACTTGGTATTTCGTTCTTTTCTTTGACTCTTGTCTTGCCCTCACTCGCAAGCTAGTAGCTCTTTGGTAATATTATAGTTTGAACTTTGCGAGCTGAGACCTTAGCTTCTTGCAGGCTGAGGTCTTGGCTCCAACAGGATATATACTCAATAATAGGCATATAATTGGATTATGTTATAATTGAATTTTATTATTGCTGTTTCATTTTAAATTTCATGATTTTGCTTAATAATATTTAATAATATCCTTTTTTTCTCAAATAAGTTGGTTAGTTCATGAAACCCAAATGCAAAAGAAAAATTTATAAATATATTCTACTTAAGTTGAGAAATTTAATAGATAATGACACATGGCATGCTCTAAAGTTTGAACTATTCATTATACATCTTATGCCTATCAAGAAAAAAACAATTTAATTTTTGGTATTATAAACTACTTTATATAAAAATCATTTACTCTGCTAAATGTCCTTTTACTTCATAAAAATCATCTTATATAAAAACATTCTTGCAAAAAAACACAATTTTTACAAGCAATCCCCAATATATATTGTCCATAAAATTTGCTAAATGCTATCAATCATGAAATAATTTGATATACATACTGGATGAGATGTTTTTGAGCGCTTTTGAGGAAGACAAGCTCCATATTTAAATTCCCATGTATTCTTCTCTTAAAGCATAAAACTGCTCTATGTTTTGCCTTCTCTTCTTCAAGCCTCTTCACCAGCCTTTGTGGAGAAATTCAATACAGCTTCACCAACAGTCAGGAAGATCCTGCCACTGCCTATTAACTCGGTAAAACGGGAAGCTAGGAGCTTCTCCATCACCACCGACCCAGGGTTTGCAAGAATGAGCTACAGAGGGCAAAAAATGATAGGACATTTTATGCTTTCTGAGTTATAACAATTGCATCATTCAAATGATTTACTCAGGTTAAAGTCAGACTTTAATCCTACCTCAATATCCTTCTTCTTTAGATTCTTGCACAGTTCTTCAAAGGCTTGGATGCCACTCGTGTCGATATCGGTGACCGCTGACAAAGGAGTGGAGGATTAGAGAGAGTCTCGGGATTATGTTTCTAAGGCTTTTGGGGGCAAATTCATGTAAAAATGAACATTAATAATGCATTATTCTACGCAGTATAAGCTTCATGGGTGTCTGACAAACCCCTAATTGAGGGAAAAAATAGCACAAACATAAAGGAATGAACTTTTCTCTTACGGGACATATCGAGAATCAAGAACTCGGTTTGTGGGAGGTTGTTCACTTTCAGATGTTCATCCTCATCTCTTAACCACCGAAGGATCCTGCAATTGAAACTTCATGTGTAAGTTGGAAGGAGATGATTTAAGTACACATAGCATTTTGTATAGCCGTATGTTTATGACTTGTTTATGAGCATTCAAATATTTGTAAACTTGATATAGATCTTGGGCTTGTCCACCTAACCAATTTGTTTTAGATTTGTGTTGAGACAATAGTCTTGTGTCCGGATACTTATAGCCTGGTGCAATTAATATAGATCATGGTCTCTCAAACACAGCAACAGAGCAGGCTGAGCTCAACAACCTACACCGAGACTCCCAAATTAAAAAAAAGTCTATGCACACGCTATACGTGAGGGAGCGTGTTAAGAATTATAGTCCATTTTGGGAAACTCTTGCAGATTTGTGTGGTTACATAGGTCATGGGACAATTCACATACAACCAATTGATTTTAAGCTAGATGAGCGTGGTTCTAACATGCTTATTTGCAAATCTCTTGACTTCCTCAAATATTCCATTGTCTCTTTTTCCTAATCAGTTGTTTGGGGATCATTTGATTGCTTGTAGACAGAAAAATATATTTTGGAAAATTAAAACGATGCTTTTGTTTTCACTCATTTTGTATGTGAACATGACATCATTATATCAAGGAACATTTGAGGAGATTTATGGAGCTTGAAACAATGTTGATTTCTAATTATATCTATGCAAATCATGGATTGAAGTCTGTCTTCAGTCAATCAAATGATCCCTTGAGCTCCGTTTGGCATGGTGGTGGTGGTCGTGAACTCGGTGGTTATGAACCGTCGTTCGTGAACGTCCGACCTCACCTAAAGAACTTTCTTCACTTTTATGTTCAAAACTAGCTTTCTTTTCTTCGTAGCGGTCATAACCAGTGTCATGTCAAACATACATTCTATGATGGTGGTGTTTTTTGTCTAAACACACCACAGCAAAACCACCCCACCCAGCAGAGCCTTAGTCTTATATACATACATTCTATTATGTTTATTACAATAGAAAAAACAATTTATATGAAGGGTCATGCTCACAAACTCTTGTCTGATCATCATTAGATATGAGTTCTAAATGGCATGGAAGCAAATCATTATACAGTACTAACTACCAATATGAACAAAACAAATTCAAACATCAAATTTGAAGCGATCGTCAGGCAAGTGAAGAAAACTTAAGCTCAGATATCCTCACATAGTAAAAAACTGATACTGAATAGAGTCTTCTATTCCAGTATTAGTTTCTTCCATTTTCTACCATGTCCGTTTATGTTGCACCATTGTCTTCTATTCGGATATAAATTTGTATAAGCAAATACTGGGAATTAGTGTGATATATACCTTTCCTTGACATAGTTCGAGTTTGAGAAGTGGATAGCACAATCAATTCTAACAATTACAAATCCAGGAACTCTGACTGCTTCTGGATATTGTTGAATATTCCTGTAAATTGAAGTTCTTAAAAGATTACCCAGTAAAACAATTCTGGGTCGAGTCACTTGAAGAAGGATTTTAGCAAATGATATTCCGACCTGTATGAACAAATAGACAAGATTAGATGTTATATTCTACTTCCCGGCAAATGAAGAGAACAATAACATGACCTTACGGCAATCAGTAGGCCAATCTCAACACTAACAAAAACCACTCCAAAAAATGCTCCGACGCAGGCAATGAAGTCCAATTTATCGATCTTCCATATGAGAAAAGCCGCTTTGAAATCGATGAGACCGGCCACTGCATTGATAATGATTGACGCGATAACTGCATTTGGAGTGTATTTGAAGAGGGGGGTGATTAGTTCCAGTGTTAGTAATACCACTATGGACATTACAATATTGGAAGCAGATGTTTGGCAACCAGCCATGTAATTGACTGCTGATCTTGAGAAAGAACCTGTTTAGAAAGAAAAATATGAAAGTTTAAATAATGTGATGTAGATGGAGACATGGGGGCCCGGGATCTATATTAAATGCCTAGGGCTATATGAATTTCTAAATTTGAGACTATTTTTCAACAATTAGATGGTGTTGCCTAATATTCTTACCAGTGGCTACATAGCAAGAAGTTAGGGATCCAGCAATGTTCATGGTTCCAAGTGCCACCATTTCTTTGTTTCCATCCAACTGATAGTCCTTCATGGAAGCAAATGTTCTTCCTATTGCCACTGCTTCCTGTATAAATTAAAGCATAGTAGTTGAGGCCATATAACATTGAGTAAGTCCCTTTGAAGTTTTAAATGAAATATGATAAAAATTTACTTGTAGTAATTAGAACTTACAGTTAAAGCTATCATTCCGGAAACAACACCGATCTTGATTCCTTTTACCAGATTCGGACCGCTAAAGTAAATTTGATGTAAAGATGAAGGGTTGACCCCCTTTTTAATTTTTTTCACCTATCAAAGAACAGAGTATCATATTTTTTGATTAAATAGGCTTTAGAAAGAAGTGAGGCTAGCTTCTGAGAAATTACAATTTGAACCCCGTGTTTGTCGGCACGGGTGATGTATACAAAGAAGGTGGCAAGAATTATAGAGATCAGGGGTGCAATCGCTGCCACCCAAAAGAGACTCCTCTTCCTCTTCCCCTGTGGATCCAATTTTATAACAATGAATCAAGACTCAATTATTCTTAAATAAATTTCTTGATTTGCAATACAACCACTTACAATATATTTAGTAAGTAGAAGGAATCCCAAGAAAGCTACTCCAATAAGTATTGTTTGCCAGTTCCACTAAAAATAAACAGTCATTAGTTAGTCTTATCTAAACTTTTTAAAATTCAATTGGGAATTCAGCAAAGGTGTTATTAAACGAAAAACTGCAAAATACTTACACCGTGATGAACTGAACCCCAGACAGACTTCATAACAGATATTACGTCAGTTTTCTTTGTAAAATTTTGTATACCAAGCAGTCCTTTAAGCTGTTGAAGGCCAATAGTAATGGCTGCCCCGCCCATGAATCCAACAATGGCAGCATGAGATAAGAAGTCTATCAAAAATCCCAATCTGCATTGAAAATGAAATAATATGACATATTAATCATGAAATAAGCAATTATAGAAACGAAATAACAGTGTAGATTCACAATTCACCTAAGGAATCCTAGTGCTGCCTCAGTAATACCAGCAAAAAAGGTTGCGGTAAATGCAAGTCGATAGTATTCCTCTCTGTTCTTCGTATAATCGACTTCTTGTTCAAGAAGATGACCAAGTAAAAGAGAAACAACAGCCACTGGCCCAATGGCAATATCTCTTGAACTGCTCAGTGCCGCATATATCAGTGGTGGGACGAAGCTTGTATCTACAAATTTAAATTTTGGTTTGATGACATGAATTCAATTTGGAATAAATCATAATAAAGAAAACTTACATAGGCCATATTGAGGATCCAAGTTTGCAAGCTTAGCATACCCGATATCCTAAATTACAGATTAAAACCTCCATGTTAGACGCATCAATCAAACACCGAACTGAAAAAATAAAAGTGTTCTGGTAACCTCCATTTTGGAGCTCCGGTGTGATGAGAAATGCCAAAAAATTCATTTTGAGACTCATATTTCAACGGAGCTCTATTTTTCACCATAGCTACCAACTCCGCTCTCTCAAACTGGGTCTATATCAATTGCACATTAAAACTACACACACCTGAGGGATGCAGAGACTTGCAATTGTTAATCCAGCAATAAGATCTCCTTTGAACTTAATGAGATTGTACTCTCTCCCCCACTTGAGGATTGGGAACAAGGACTGAAGTCCAAGTACAATTTTCCTTGACGTTGTTTGGTCCTTGTAACGGCGCAAGGGGTCATCCGTAAATAAGGCTTCCTTCAAATTCTGGCTGAATTCGCTCACCAAACTCCTTGGAGGCGGGAAGCCAACCTTATAAGCTAATGGCCGCTTGTTTGTTCGCCGACTCGAAGAAATGCTAGAAATGTCTACCTCATTGATTCCACTGTCGTCAACAACTGAGTGACCCATTGTTGAATCTTCTCTCTGGCAAGATTGGAGTGGCAGCTAAAATATAATACTGTGTTTGAGAAATGTGAGCTAAGAACAAATTTCATGTACTAGCTCATCTTTTCCGAAGATGTAAACATATTTGTCTTGTTATTTTCCAATCATATGATGCAGATACTCCATAAAAACTAATATATCATGATATCTGATAACCAAATGATGGTTGTAAAACAACATAAATGAGACAAACATAATAAAATCACAAAATTAGCTGAGGATTATTAAAGCACCTTGATGAAAGCCTCCCTTGCTCTTGACGTGAACTAGATGAAGCAATTTATATAGAATTCAACATGAATGTGAAGTCAACTTATCATATAACGACTACAGTTGCATTAAATAAATGGAAAAAAAAAACATTTCTCAAATGGCTGGAAGATCAGAATGACGAGTCACAAAAATGCAGCTATAATCAAATTTAATAGATGGTGCGGCTACAGTTCTATAGTTGCAAGCAAACAAAATGTAAACAATCAATTGCAAAAGAGTTGACTTGGATATTTAGGTCATTGATCATTATTTATCAACTTGGCCCCTTCCAAGTCCAAAATCTTATTTTATAATGATTTGGGCAGTGTTATTAATTGGAGTCTGGGATATGACTTTTCATTATTTTTTAGGGCAGGACCTATCATCCTCCAAAATTATTATGAACATTTGACAAGATATGCATTAAATTTTTTTCTTAATGTGTTGCGGGTCGCCCGGTTTTCCTCCGATCCGGAGAATCGGATCGTCTTAGCTCTGATTTGGACCGGGCCGCAAACATTCAAGTGAAAACCAAACAGCAATGACAAGAGTCTTTTTTTACAGTGGAAAATCCGGAAAGAGTGAAAAACCACGTGTCGGATCTGTGTCGGGCTAAAATCCACTATTTTGCTTTGCTTACAGGTGTTTGGAGTTCCTTGGAAGATGACAAGTCACATCTCCATTACAAGCTTTGAGCACGGAGAGAAAATAAAAAAAAAACTAAGTTCTCGGAGCTTCCAGGATACGTCCTTGAGAGCGTCCGCGATAGCGTTCTCTTTTGTCCTCTCCCGGGCTAACTGAAACGTCCAAGTGAGTGGACTAGAGAGGGAGCGGAGGGAATCCCAAGTGAAGGAGCGATCTAAGTCTCATGCTATCGCCGAAAAAACCTCAGAGCTCACTCTAGTCTCTGGAGTTCTTTGTCTTCGAATGAAGGCACGGGGGCCTTTTTATGAATTTTTGGAGGGATGGGTTGGTAATTGCGTCGGGCTGAGTCTTGAGTTAACGAATGGCGTCGCTCCGTTTCAGACACCTGGATCACCAATTTTCACAAAAATGACGAACATGCCCCATGGGAGGTCCGGGCGACCCGGGCAAGTTACCCGATGACGACAGTGTCTGAAGGTGGCGGCGGCTGCCAGCGAGCGCACGAAAGGGGTGTATTCGGACCCTTTGAGCGAGCGTGGTTCATGTGCGCGGCTTGCTCAGTCGGCTCGACATGCTTGCGAGTTTTGGTCAAATCCCTTCTGGTTAGATTTGGGAAAACTCAGGGGGAACCCCATCAAGTGCCCCTAAATTTTCACCATTCGTAATCCGCGAAGCGATGAGCACGAAAATTTTCCCTGGTGCTTGCGACGATTCCGGGTATTTTTACGAGCACGTGTCATGAATTGTTATTCGTATATGATTTGAAATTAAGAGAATCTTCCTGACTGGATTGAATATTCAACATGATTAGGGGGATATTTCCTGCCCTCTCCGCGAGATATTTGAACGAATTACGATTGGCTCTGATTCCTCTTTAGGGAGAACAAAATATGGTAGGATATTTTTCAGTCTTAATGGAGCCTTTCATTATGAGCCTCTTAGCTGGTCTTATAAATTGGAGAGTACCCCTGCTTTCTCATTTAAGTTGTTGTAGAGCATTTAGAGTTCTTGTTCGGGGTTTGCAGAGTTCCCTCATCGTCATGTCTCCCACTAGGAAGGTCAATATTTTTCTACTAAATTAATCCAATTCCAAAGCAGGGAAAGTGTGCAGGAAAAATGGGTGTGTCGGGGGATGCTGGCGTGCCACCCTGTGTGGCAACGTGCGGCGGAGCCCGCACACGGAGGCATTCGCGCGCGGCGAAGTCCATTCGGGCGCGTGTGGCAGGGCATGTGCGGGCGGGCGTGGTTGCGGCCGCGGGAGCACGTGGGGCGGCCCGCGTGGCCTCGTGGCGCTCCCGTGACTGCGCGACGCCTGTGCGGGCGCGTGGCTTGAGTGTCGCGCATGCGATCCTTTCATGATATCCTTGCGGGTGTGCGGCCTTTGCGTGTGTGCGAGATGCATGGGTGCTCGTTCTGAGTGGGTCTGAGATTTTCCTTGTTGCACCGTCCTAACTTTCATTATTTATTTTTAGACTCCAAGGCGCGGTGTTCCTTCTAGGTCGATGCAGCTTCCCTCGACTTTGAGCGCGAATCGGGTGAGCTTTGGGATCATGGCGGACGTGGAGATCAAGATTCCTTCTCCGTCGAAGCGTGTCCGGAACACTCATTTGGGTTATTTCGCAATCTAGGAGGGGTGCCTGAAGGCGGGTTTCTGAGTCCCTCCTGCTTAGGAGTCTCTCAAGAATTTCAAGTTCGGCGGCGTCCCAATAACACGATTTTCCTCGGTATGGATAATGAGGATAATGGGGTTGATTTGCTTCTTTCGGGAGCATCGCTGTCGCCTGCCCGTCCCGCTATTTCGCGAGTGGTGTGAAGTCTGTCCTAGCTCCAAAGGACGGATCGAGGCGAGGAACAACAAGAAGTGGTTTGGCATTTGAGGACAAAACAGATTACCGTCATGGAGGGGCGCTCTTCGGATTCGTTAGGAATCCTTGGAAGCTGCCTGAGACATGGTGGGAGTCCCAGGCCCTGCGGCCGTCTTGCGGGGCAAGAGTACGAGTTTACTTCCATGTTGGGTTTTGAGGATATGCGCGAGCTAGCCATTGTGCTCATGTGGATTGGCGCTTTTGTTGGCGAGAAGAAGATGATCTTGGCGGGCCTCCTACTGACATGGAGCGAAGTGGCGTCGTTCCCTTGGAACGGGAAGGAAGAGGAGGTTGGTCTTCTTGCTAAAGCAGGGGGAGGAAGGTCGTCCTTAGCTGACGTTGAGACGGTTATAGAGCCTGACTGAGCTTGGTGATGGCCCTCCCCCTATTGCTTTAGAGGTCGAGGATTCCCCAGAGTTGCGTGTGAATGAGCCGGTTTCGCGGAAAGAATCAGTGCTGCCGCCCGTTGTTGCGAAAATCAAGAAGCGGAAGTCCTCTTCTTTCTGAGATGTTATACCGATGGTACGCCAATCGTTCTGCTTGTTTGTTCCCTTGTGACATGTTTTGTCGTCACCTTGACCCAACTTTTATTTATATAACTAGATGAATTGTGCGAGGTTCTGCTTACATGGGACAGTAACTATGTGTCCATGTAAGACGAGCTCTTCGCTCTTTGGATGAAGCTGGGCTCGTTGGAGGGGTCCCTGCCCGCTTCCCGGAAAGCGAGGGAGAAGGCTCTCTCCCAGCGGGGCAAATCAATGTTCGAGTTGGCCTCTTCCTGGTCTGAGGTTGAGGAGATCCAAGAGAAGCTAATTGCAGCCGAGGCGGGCCTTGCAAAGTCGCTTCTTTGAATGGAGGTAGTCAGGGCGGAGATGGCCAGGTTGGAGGCAAAGGTGGAGCAGTTGAAGGAGGAGGGATCCCGACTGTCCTTGGCGCAAAAGGACATTGAGGCTACTCGAGCTTCTGCGGTGGCGGAGTACAAGGAGTCCTATGACTTCTGGGTGGAGCGAGCTCGGATGATGGCTTTCGAGGTTGATTCGCTCTTATAGGATGAGCATGATGTCGTGTTCCGCCTGGGATTCGGCAAGGGATTTGCGGCTTGCTCAGAGGATGTCGGAGCACTCTGATCACGGTGAGAAAGATGCTTTGGATGATGACCTGGATGTTGATATCAAGGAGGATGCCTCTCCCTTGTATTTGCTATTTGTTTTGCTTCTGCTCCATTTTGCCTTTGTTGCTATAAGTCTGACTTTGCACTGTAGTATCTTTTCTTATCTTTTATGGTGATGTAGCCCGTGGGGCAGCTTTTAGTCTGAGTGGAGTCTTTTTCCCATGTCTTGAAAATATTCAACTATTTCGTTTTATCCAGTAAGCGCAATGTTTAGCGTTGGTCTTGGTGCCCACAGACTAGTATTTGTCTTAGGTGTCGGCGCTTGAACAGGGTGTGAAGTTAGTGAGAGACATTCGTCCGCTTGTGCTTTGGAAAGACTCGAGGTCCGATCTAGTGGAAGTGCCGAAGGATCCTCGTTTGTTTGGGCCTTGGAAGGACTTGTGGTTCGTTCAACTTCCACTATTACTAGCGAAGAACCTTTGGTCATTTGCGCCTTACGAGGACTCTGGGTCCATTCGGTGGAGGTGGCGAAGAACCTTTGTTCGTTCGAGTCTTAGGAGGACTCAGGGTCCGTCCGGTTAGAGGGACGAAGGACCTTTGTCAGTTCGGGTTTTAGGAGGACTCGGGGTCCGTCCGATTGGACAGACGAAGAACCTTTGTTCGTTCGGGCCTCAGGAAGACTAGGGGTACGTACGGTTTGAGGGACGAAGAGCCTTTGTTAGTTCGGGCCTTAGAAGGACTCGGGGTTCGTCCGGTTGGAGGGGCGAAGAACTTTTGTTCGTTCGGGCCTCAAAGGATTTTGTCTGGTTGGAGGGACGAAGAATCTTTGTTCATTCGGGGACTCAAGAGAACTCGGGGTCTGTCTGGTTGCAGGGGCGAAGAACCTTGTTCGTTCGAGCCTCAGGAGGACTCGGGGTCTGTCCGTTTGGCGAGGCAAAGAATCTTTGTTCGTTCGGGCCTCGGGAGGACTCAGAGTCCGTCCGGTTGGAGGGGCGGAGAACCATTGTTCGATCGGGCCTCAGGGGGACTCAGGATCTGTCCGGTTGGAGGGTCGATTGACCCTTGTCCGTTCGGGACTCAAGAGCACTCAGGGTCCATCCGGTTGGAGGGACGAAGAACCTTTGTTCATTCGGGCCTTAACAGGACTCGAGGTCCGCCGAATGGAGGTGCAAAAGGAACTTTGTCCATCTCGCCTTGATAGTAGGAGGTACAGAAGAACTTTCATCCATTTCGCCTTCACGGTAGGAAGTGCAGAAGGACTTTTGTCTATCTCGCCATGGCAGTAAAAGGATGCACGGAGTCCGTTCTCCTGAATGGTGGTCGTAGCAGATGAAACCAAAGTCCATTGCATTAATGTTGAAGGAAGATATAAGGAGCGCAGGTCCGACCAGTGCAGCTTACTATTCTTGTAAATGTGGGAAGGTAAACTGTGGAAGGTGACGGAGCTCCTTCTGTGAGCTATGTGGATTAAGTCTTAGGCGTGCCCTCGGGTGCTGCGTCTTGCGAGCGGATCTACACCGCGATGTCTTGTGCGAGGGCATTGGCCCGGAGTTCCCTTAGCAGCGGTCCCCAAAAAATGGCGTTGCATGTTGAGGCCGCTTGCACGATGATGAACTGGATGTTGTACATAGCTTGCATTCGGACAGATCCCCAGAGTTACTGGCAGGATAATACTCCCCAGAATGGGGATCATCAGGTATCCCGTAATAGGTGTACCTCCCGCGCCTAGCTGAGTGTCCCTCCCTGAGGTCCCAAGTTGGAGCGGAGCTGATAGAAATATTACGTTGGCGAACACATCGTCATCGATCAGTATCCTGCTTACCTCAACAAAGGGATATCCAACGATTGCCTGAATGTGTTGGGGTTTGGCAAACATCCTTGTGTGTTAGGAGGGACTGGCTTGGCCAACCCTTATTGTGCTTCGAGGGGAGCTCCTTTGCAGTCCTGCCCCATTCCAGGCTTGGTCGGGGAAGATGTGCTAGTGTCTTCTCCCCTCAGAACTTTTTGAAGAGACCAAGGTGCGCGAGCCGCTCGACTTTCTCCTTCAGCGTCTGCACTCTTCCGTGTCGCGGCCATGACCCTGGTGATAATTGCAATATCTGGACTAATCCCCCCTGCTTGGGGGGGAGCGCCTTTCTCGTGCCATAAGTTTTGTGGCGCTTCCATCTCCTGTGGATATTGACGCATCTCCAGTTATTTTCATCCGACGGGAAACCCTATGGCCACTGTCGACCCCTACCCTTCCATTCCAATGACATGTATGATTTCGGCCTTCCTGCTACTTCAGTGGTCATTTCTGCTTGAGTGGTCCGACCTCCTTCAGTTGCATCCGTTACTTGCTCGGTAAACCCCCATAATTTTCGATGCATAAGAATTATTTAAGTATTTTTTTTATTCTCTTAAATAATCCTGAGCCTGCCCAAATCTCCTTAAGTATTCACAATAGCCGCTATTTATCGTAAATTATTTTATGCAATTTTTTACCTGCGGAATCATTAAACCATGGTAGGACTCAAGTCACAAGGGCAGAGATGTTCACTCTTGAAAATCAGTTTTAGCTTTAAAACATTCATTCACTCTGAGAATGAGAGCGTAGCAAACCGCGAACTATTTTTCTCATCTTCACCACCGAGTTTATAAAATTGAATTACATCAATATAACTAACAAACAAAAATAGGATCAACAAGAAAAAAAAAACTAATATTGATTTAACTGAAATTATATTCCACTACTTAACCAAGAATAGTTAATTTTTTAATATTAAAATTAACATTAATTGTGAACCCTAATCACTTGATGAGGATGATGACCAACAATACCATTAATTAGATATTATTTTACCAATAGCATCATTAATTATATGTCTACAAAAATGCCAAAAACCCAAACACCAATATATAATCACAGAAATAACCACATAAAATACATACATTTAAATGCTTCACTAAATGGATCCAACACACTTGATACATGGTATAAAAGGAGTATTCTACATAGTATATCAATATAATATGGGTATATTAGTAATTGAATCTTGTATGTAGGAAGGCTATAAATATAGCCTAATGAGTTGTAATAGGTATTGTTCAATAAGAAAACCTCCATTCATTAGGTCCTCTTCACCTCTTCCCTTGCTTCGTCTCTTCTTCCCCAGCCCTCCCTCCACGGCATTCTATCTGTTTCTTCTTAGTTGATTTCATCTTGTTCTTCCTAATTCGTCTTGCTCTGCCCTGCCCCTCTGCTTGGGCATTCCTCTAGTGTTACACTTGGATCGTCCAACTTGAACGAAAAATGTGTTGAACTAACTACAGCTTGTGTCCAACTGTAGGTAGAAATTGGTGGGGGAGGAAAATAACCTACTTTGAATTCCCATGGAATTCAATCAAATTTCAATTCCATCCATCTTATTAAGAAATAGTTGAATTGGAATTGAGAGGCTAATTCCATTTCAACAAATGCAGGAGCCAATTCTTCTTTGTCCTTTTGCCCTACTAAAGCCTCCGTTTGGGAGGGCTTATTTTCACCGGTCAAGCGGTCACAACCGTATGAACCGTGACCTTTACATTATGATCTGATTCATGCGGTCGTGACGCTTGACCTGAATAAATAAATAAAAATGCAAAATGATTAAATGAACAATACAAAATGATGAAGAAAAGACAACTTAGCATTATTACTCCTATTACTCCAGAGATCACTTTTTCCCCGACAATGAAAACCTAACCTGCTACTCATGAGTAATAGTCAAAGAACAAACAAGGGTCGAAAGCCATGATTGATCATACTCTTCCTTCAGTCTCAGCATTATTAGCATGAAATTCAACAAGTCTCAGCCCTAATTTTATTTCCTTACAAAAAGGGAAGGGGAAGACGAGAGACTCACAGAATAACTTGCGCTTCCATTTCTAGTAGACCCTGTGAAAAATCTCCGGCGGGGCCACGCTGATCACACCATGATTTTGATGGCCGAAAGCAGCACTGGAATAAAGAAGAAGATCCAACCTCTTGGGGTCTGTTTGGGACAGCTCTGGCGGATTGAAAACTGTTGTCCGGATAGAGTTGTTTTAAAGTAGATCTCTGGGGAGCAGTTTTGAAAAGCTGCAGAGTGTTTGGGTGTTCTGTGCAGAAGTGCGCTTTGAAAATCGATTCCTATTTTTAGCTGTTTGGAGAAACAACTTTTGGAAGCTGTTTTTTTTAAACTCAAATATATAAATATATAAAAGTAAATGATAACATGAGTCTTTCACATATTTCTAGAATATAGGGAAAAAGGTCTTCCAACATCCGACGGCTGCTTTTTTCAATCCTTCTGATCATCTGTTTGAAAATAAATTGATATGAATCAAACTTTTCCAATCCAATCCTTTATTTTTTTAGTAAAAAATTGATCGAATTTTTACCTCCGCGCACTGTATATGTCTTCGACAATGCTATCTCGTAATGTAGACATATGTTCTGCTCCAGCAGCATCACACATATCGCCTTCAATATCATCCACTGCTGCAGGGTCTTCATCCTCTGAGGTAACGAAAGAAGACTCATCAGCATCACAAGCATTAAACTCAGGGTCCCAACGAGACGGATGTCTCCTAATGAAGTTATGTAAGGTCATTGTTGCTAACACTATGAATTGCTGTTTCTTGAAGTTGTACTGAGGCATTTTGCTCAAAATGTGCCATTTTTTTTTCCACACTCCAAACGTTTGCTCGATCACACTGCGAAGAGATGAATGCGCTTTATTGAAATGTTCTTGCCTTCCCTGTACAGGCCGACTCCCACGGGTAAAGTCTGTCAAGTGATATCTTGTTTCTGGGTACGGCTTCAAGTAACTCATCTTTAATGGGTATCCAGCATCCACTAAGTAGTATTTAACTGCATTTACTTGGTTTGTTAAACAGGTAAACTCTTTGATATACAAAAAATTTGAATGAATGCAAACATATTGATTAGTATACCTTGTGGAGGATGCGGAAAATGCAATCTATCATCTGTCAATGCGCGCACGAAGATGCGACTATCATGAGCATATCTCTCTCATCCAGCCAGGGCAAATGTAAAACACATGTTAAAATCACATACTGTCATTACATTTTGCGTCGTCGTGTCATGACGTCCTATGTATCGTACTTGATCTTTTATGGGTATCCTCGCATCAACGTGTGTACCGTCAATGGCACCAACGCAATCCTTGAAGAATGGCATGTAACGAGGATCATAACTTATCTCAGCTGGAATATCTCTGAACTGACGGTCAATAGGCTTTATAGTATCAATTGAGAGTAACAAAAGAGATTTGAGCCCTTTCACAAAATATCTACTAATCGTTTCAGTCGAGTGTTGGAACCATTCTTTTGTTAGTCTAACGGAACCTCATTGTGCTAAGATATACAATGTAATCCATAGGACTTCTCTTGAAGACGTCCGCTGTGATCCTTGAAGTTCATGATCTGCTTCTAGTTTATGAAGTAAATCTATGAAAATGTGTTTCGACGTCCTAAACGCATCATGAATCCTATCTGGATGTCCTTCTAGTAACTCTTTGATCCATTTCGCACCTGTTTGGATAGATGTCATGCAAGGTCGTGTGTCTCGAACATGGTAATTCATCCTCTCGATCGATGACATAACTACACGACAATACTTTATATATTGAGTATGCTCCGACGAAAGACTTGTTGAATCTCCAGAATCTTCAGGGGAGGAGTCATGTTGTTCCATTATCGTACCTGCATTTAAATCATCACAGAACATTTATCATAATCTATATGAAGATAGTAACAAAACAACTCCCATAATTTATCAGAAAACAGTAATCATCATGAGGTACAACAGCAAAATAGTAAATAAAAACATCAAAGTGTTCTCCATGCAAAACACAAAAGGAAATATAAGTCGAGGTATGCCTGTATCACTAAGCCCTCTTCTCGTACGCCTTCGTAATCCACCAAACCCGCATATCTTCTGGGATACTCATGAAGATCTCCCTAGTGGTCTTGTCTCTGATGTGCTCGAGAGCAAAGTAATATAAATCCAGATTTGCCCTTAGCTCTGGGCTACTGGAAATCAACTCCACCACCTCTTTGACTGTGATAACTGGTGGAGGCTTCACAGCTAGGGTGGATTGATGTAAATCTGACATCAAAGAAAATACCATTCCTTTGTTCTTCCCAATCTTCCTTCTTTTACTCGCCGAGGATGACGCATTCCCAGGAGGTGTAGAAGCACCTCCTATATCTTCAAGACCACCTAGATTGTTCTTCATGTTATCTGCTACATCATCATCCTCCAACTGGATCCTCCCCACATCCGGCGGCAAACTCCCAATTGAAGGAGCCCATGAGTCTTCTCCAGTTGCGACAACCTGACTGAACATAGTGTTGAGTTTCTCCTCCAACTCAGGTGCAATACCGCTGTATCGAAATTTCTTCGCCGCTGGAATAGCCTGTTATAATCAATATAACAATATTAAAGTGTGGCGAATTAAAAACTAATTTTATGAAATAAAACATTAACGAGGATTTGACCTTAATCTTCTCTGCCCACCATTCCTCAGATGCAGCAATAGTCCTCTTCTCTGGATCCCAACCTAAACCGGTCTCGCCATGTC